>NJRP01000860.1:18943-35757 GCA_003063835.1 Aphaenogaster floridana
ACATTTTTTAGAGAATAAAATTCACAAATGTTGCATCTACCGGAGAATTTCATTCGGAGAACAGAATCTGCCAGCGAGATTAACGAGAATCATTGTCAGAAAACAAAATCCCACCGCGTGATTCAGTTAACAATAGCGATGGGAAAAACCAAACTTTTTTTCACAAGGCTTCACACAATTTTATTAAAAATTCTATAATAATATAAATTCAATAAAGAATATAATTTTACAATAGCTGTAACGAGATGACTGTAACCTTACAATGGGAAAAACGAGCGAAATGTCGATTCGATATAGAGGAATTTCGGAAACCCGCTTTTTCGAATCCGATGAAAAAGAGGGCAGAAGGGTAGAAGAAAACTCAAACACACGGTTTTATAACCGATCGCCCTGTGATATAAAATATTCGACGTTCGCGATCCGCCGGAGTGACTTCCTGTCGATTCCGTTCGGCGTACCTGCTTTTTGCGGCGTGTTGCCGACAGGTGCTCGTGGAATATCAGGCGTTCTATCGTGAATTTTCGAGCGAGTGTACGTCGCTATCGTAACGGTGCCGTTCACCTCTCCCAGACGAGTCGTACGTCTCTAATCTCGTTGATCTTAACGCCCGCGCGAAAAAGGGCTCGATCTTAACGGCGCTCCTCGAGCAAGTTCTTTTATCTTCGCGGGGCAATCCGTATTTTAGAATCGAGTGAAACAAATGGTCGCCCCGTGAGCTCGTTTCTCTCTCTCTCTCTCTCTCTCTCTCTCTCCCTCCCCCTGTCGCTCATGTTCTCTCCTCTCAGGTTCTAACACCCGTGAATTCTTTCCATTAATTCTTCACCCACCAGGTAAAGATCCGTCAAACGTAAAATAGCAGTAGATTCGTAATGGAAATGTGACAATTTGCTTCTTGCCGCGTAATAGTCACTTATCTATGACAGTTTTGCGAAAGTTAGTTGTTGCCTAATGCATTTACTCGAGTACTAGTAGTGACGATCTTACTATTATTACATACATATTTAATATTTCTAGCAATATTAAAAAAAGAAACGAAATATAAATCATTATACTGGAACGCGCAAATTTTAGTCTCAACGATTATCTAACTTTAATAGCTTTTCACTCGGAAAGTGTTACAGCCTTCATCATGGAGGCTATTTTTGTCTCCGATAGAAAGAAATCCTTGTATAGATAAATATAAATCATGCAGATATAAACTAGAAAAATTACAATTCTGTGCGATATCGTGTATCTGAAACATACATTTGAATGTAATTTTCTAGACAAGGGAAAGGGCGAGCTGTTGTAAAAATCTTGCTTTCCTGGTTTGACCCCGACCTGGTTCGAAATAGCGGCAAGTATAGCCGGGGACTCTCTGCATCTAGTTTGCATCGGTTTTGCATTTCTTCGCGGGGGAATATCGTTAGAAGCGTGTCGCACTAAAAAACAGAGAAAGAGAGAGATATCAGGCTTCACTTTGTACGTTACCGCTAAAAATACGCGACGGTGGTAGGACAGGGCCGTTGGGGATGATGCTGTAGCAGCGCTTGCATCGCGCTACTAAAACGGATACTGCATGTGCATCGGGCATTGTCAATAAACGCCGCCAAGATGCGACGAACTAACAATACGTTACGACGTGCACGCGCATAGAAACGACCGTGAGGACGTTTAATCCGCGAGCTTTCGCTGCTCTAAAACTGATTTTTTTATATAAAGAAAAAGAATTTTTTTATAAAAGAAAAAGAATTAGTGAGAACGGGAAAAAATGAATAAATAATATCATTTCGAGTCAAGCCTCTTTTCAGAAGTCCGTACATCGATAAAAATCTGTGCACGTTAAAAGGTGTGTAGAATTATAAAATTGTTTTTTTTTACACAATACGGACGAGTATGTTCTTTTGTAATATATTCGAGATTTTTTTTCCTTTTTATATCTATATTTTATATGTTATTTAAGATGTTATACGTTCTCACAATTCTCGAACAGTATTTGTGTAATTTATTTAAATCGCGGAACCGTTATGACGTATATTATATTCTTGCTTAACGCCTGAATCCGGTGCCGTTCCGAGAGCTTAAACGCGAAAATCACAATACCGCGGAAAAATACTCTCGACGGAATTAATCGCGTCGTAATACCTTACCCTTTGTTTCAACGAGTTTATTCGCATGCTTTGCCCGTCCCGCTCGGGCATAAATAATCGCCGTCGGCGGGTTTTTTTACTGTACGTACAGATTACGAGATGCGAGAGCATAGCCGTGCAGAGTTGCCGTACAAAACAAATATATAATTTCAGTATAAGTTCTACTCTCAATTGAGAATTCTCATCGAGAATTGAACATAGTGTAATAAGTACTGTGTAACTTTCTGCTACAGAAAGTGCGAGCAAAGCTCAAGGATTCTAGCTAGATTTCTACCTCAACAATTCTAGCTCACCATTAGCTAGATATTTTCCCGAACTGTGTTATCCAAATACAAGAAACGGCCAACTGATTAAAATCCTTCGGCCTTTTATTTCGATGCTCGGGGTATTTCCGCTCGCCGGAGCGTAAACGCAGAATGAGAATAGGACTAGGGGGATGTCTCGTCGTCTCCTCGCCGTGACTCGTAGATGTGAATCATCAGCCTAGGTATCGACGTTCGATATGGCCGGAGACATATTGACACGTGAGCCTATATATATAATCGCGGGACGAGACGTCAGAGGGGATGGCGAAATTTTGAGGGCCAGCTAGTGGAGTGTGGACGTTAATGGCGCACCGTAACGAGCAGGGTTAGAATTTTGTTGTGCCCGACAATCGGGCGATTGAGCTGCGCCAATGCAGAATGTGCAAATGCAACATTCGTGTAATTGGACAGAATTGATTGCAGTGGAGTGACTCAATGCGCCGTCTTCCCCGCATTCTGATTTAGCGCAAGGTCTCTATCGAAATCAATTGTCAATTCTAACGTGAAACGTCGGAATACAAATTCTGCTTAATGAGCTACGTGAAACTCGACACGCAATTATGGGAAGGGAACAGAAAATAACCATCGATAATAAAAAATGATTATCGAGATATCGGTTATCGACGCTAATTTATCGTGTCCGAGGGATAAAAAACGTCATTCCGAACGGCAAGAAATCCAATCTTATTTCCGGATACGGATAAGGGATCCAGTTTCGAATCGTTATTTTCCCGTAAAAAGAGGGAGAAACGAGGGAGGGAAAGGATAATACGAGCCGCAACGAGAATCGCCAAGTCGCCGTATGCGCGACAATTAGGTGGCAAGAAGTTCGTTTGATAACGTGTCGTGCTCGACCTGAAATCCAGCGCGACATTCGGTCGCTAAAAATAGGAAGCGTTTACCCGTCCATTGAGATTCCGAATCGATCGATCGCGCATCCTGGCGTGTAACAACGAGTAACCGACATCTACATCGTTTGAATTTCGTTTTTCCAAAGGGACCGCCGCAATCGATCTGTTGACCGCCGACGATGGCGGCGAGCCGAATGACAATCGGGTAACGTAAGGAGAGGTAATGTTAAAACTCCTACACTGCTGCACGCTATTACGAGATTACGCGAGTGGGTGAAGTATATCAGGCTGTCTTTTAAATCCGAAGAGCTCGTTCCACGGTTTCCGCTCGACGTTGTTTCAAATGGCAAGATCGATAGAGGAGGTAAATTTCTAAATCGGGATATAATCCGCTTCTGGAAAAGAAGATATGTTAATACCTTCTCAGAATGATTTTTCTTTCGTGTAAAAAAACCAGTCACAATCTTCGGTACACTAATACACTCGACACACATATAAATATGAAAGAAAAATCCAATATTTTACTATGTTTGGTTTTGAGAATAATAATTAAATAATTAACTTATGGTCAATGTGTGATTCGACGTGCCATTGATCAGATCTATTTTAGTAACACCTTCGTTAATTTATTTTATTCGTTATTATTATATTGTTTTATTGTATCTCGAATAACGATTGTGTGACGTTTCATTATATTTCTTTTTTATATTTTATTTTATATTTTTTATTTTCTATTCGCGATCTTATTTAAAAAGCACGTTCAGTTATTTTCTCAAATACTTTCTTGCTTCAATAACACAGGAACATCTTCCATCTAAAAGCTATATATAACTTTCACGGAAGGATTTCTTTATTATATATACCTGATACACGATGACCTATACCTATAATGGTATATGTATTTGTGTGATACTCAATATATACAACGTTTCTCAATATATACATAATTTCTAAGGTAAAACGGAGATTCAATGTTTCACTAGTTTGCATTAAAAAGTCGCATTATTAATGCATGAAGCAGTAAAAATATGTGTTCTTAAGATTAATTTCAAACACTTATAAAATACGCTCTCTGTGAAAAATGAAAATGCGCTTTTAGAAAATTTTCTTTTAAGAATTTTTAAATATTTTCTGAAAAAAAGATGACAAAATGGAGTAATTGAGTGAGAAGAGTGTGCCTTATCACATTTAAAAAAATTAGATTACTGAATATCTTGTACATCCATACAAGATTCAATAAAAGTTAGATGTCAAAATAGAATAGAACGTTAATCCGCCAAATTTTCTTTGTGCAAACATTTGTCGTGTATACAAAAAAATTAAAAATCGCCGCACTAGAGAGCGGCGTTCTCTCCAATTCAACGCAGGAAATGAAAGAGTCAGTAGGTCGACATTACCAAAATTCCTCTCTCATTTTTCTCTTTGCTCTCTCTCGCTTTCCTTTATTATTATTTATCCCTTTAATTTGTGCCCGACCGTCGGCGATATCTCACGGCGAGACGTGCCGCGTATGAAGCGTGCCCATAACTCGTCGCGATCCGACAATATACGTCGGGCTGGAGCACGATCTTTTAAATTAAAGCCATTAGATCCGTAGCATTATTACCGGGGGGCCTGATACTCGACGAAACTCCATAAAATCCCATAAGTTGACTCAATGACGCCGTTACCACGAGGACGGAACAGACCCGTTGCTTGACGACGTCAATATACATCTAATGAAATTACGTACCTCAATAAGTCTTAATTAGAGTCTATTTTTTAACACATAAATTTTATTTAACGCGTAATGGCCGAAATGCTCAACACATCAGTAACAAATTAGGCTTATCACGGTTTATTAACTTTAAGTTAATCAAGAAAGGATTATACTTGAAATTAAAATTAGGGGAGCTTTCTCTGGATCAACTTTGCGTTGTGTCACGTAATCTGTGACTGAAGGGATATCCGGTGATTTCATAATAATCCATCTTTTATTCATATACGTTTAATATATTCGTTTAGAGATATATAGCTGCAAGATTCGCCGCAGCGAGAAAGGGGAGAGTTCGGCGGGAGGCAGAAATGGCTATTAAATCCCACGTGTCAATCCGTACTACGTCACCGAATTAACGCCAATAAAACCATCCGAAGTCTGCGTTGATTATCGAGTTGACTAATTATGATCCTTCCTCTTTTTCTCGCAAACTTTTCCCTTTGATAAATCAAAGTTCTCCCCCGGCGGAATAACGAGCATAAAATTAAGGGCCATTCGCCCCGCGCGATCGTGGAATTGATCCGATTCTCCCTTTCTTCCCTCCTCCCTCACGAGGGCGTCCTCTTTTTAATTGAATCGGATTATGGAAACGCGTCGGGCATTTCAGACGTTACCGTGGCGAATGTCAATAATCTTAAGTGGCCATGAGAAGCGGGATTATTTGAAATTCATTGGATTTGCAGAAATCCCGAAGTGCCGGCCGGCGGCTTTTTACGGAATCGCGAGATACGGAGAACCGAGAGATCGAGATCGCGTGATAAAGGGTCGAGATACGGTGCATCCGTGCATCTCGTGCTGCGCACCGGTCTAGTAATAAATTTACATGCCGATGTTGTACATACGTATTCGGCTTTTGTAAAAAGGGAAACGATATATTCGATCCCTATCGCGAAGAATAAAAGGCATGTAACACGGTATTCTAGTTTTTTACAAAAAGAGCGCGACGTGTGTTCGAAATCCGGCTGCTCTGAAGAAAAATTGTAGTTTTTCTCAAAAGAGGGATGGTATTCAGTCCCGTTACCCTAAATTTATCCGTTATCCGACTTTTTTAAAGAAGCAGAATATACGATATCGGTGAAGGGCAAAATAGGTAAATAACAATGGACACGTTTGACAAGTCAATTGATTGTCAGATAGCCAGTATTAATGCAATCTAATTTGTTAGATCAGCGAGTATATATTCATTTTGATTGCTTGCTGCTTGTACAATTATTATTCTTACCGAAATACGCAATGAATTAATGTGTATCTCATTATCGCGACATATAAGGTCCAAACTTGAATTAGAAGTTCTGCTTGGAGGATTGATATTTAAATCTCGATTTAACCCTCAGATTGCACACTAGTGCACGGAAAAAAAATTTGTTAACTTGACTAAATCTTTCAACTAAATAAAATTTATTTAGTTCAAGTATTTATTTATTTAACTTAAACATTTATTTATTCAACTTAAACATATAATATATTTTGTTTAACAAGAAAAAATTCTGTATTTATATCGATGCAATTGGCTAATGTTAAAGAAAAGATCTTGAGTCAAAAAAATGTTTGATATAAGCGATGATATGGCACATTACTTGATGAGTAGATTACGAGTTTTACAATTTTTTCGATCATGTAGATAAAAATTGATTAAAATGTAAGATGTAAAATTGAGAAATGTAAGTTTAGAGAAATATGACAAGAGATGTCAATCTGTCGAGAACAAACAAGCAACAGTTGCTTTTCTTTTCTTCTTTTCTTTTCTTCAATTTTCTTCAAAAAACTTCATTGTTTAAGAATGTTATTATAAGTGAGATGTATATATGAAAGCGCATAGCCTAATTACTTGAGAAGGACCCAATCCCTAGGGTCGAAACGTCGTAATAAACGTTAACCTAACATTAGCCAATTGCGTCGATATAAATACAGAATTTTTTCTTGTTAAATTATTTTTGGCGGATCATCATCCTTTATTTTCTTATTTTGTTTAAGTTAAATAAATAAATAAATGTTTAAGTTAAATAAATAAATACTTAAACTAAATAAATTTTATTTAGTTAAAAGATTTAGTCAAGTTAACAAATTTTTTTTCCGTGTGCGAATTTGCACCAGCAAAATCTTCAGCTGCCGTTTCTCAATTTTGACTTTCATAAAAACACATTTTTCATTAAGAAAAAATTTTTTTTCGATATTTCAAGTATTACCAATGATTTCCTAAAGAAATTTCCTATAAAAAACACTGATGAAACATTAATATTGGTTTTATTTTCATAAAAATATTTGCAATCAAAAATGTAAAATTTCAATTCGCACACTATAAGAAAAAAAATTTGTTGAAAAACTAAAATATTTAGTCCGATAACTAAAACATTAGTTGGTTTAATTGAACATTAGTTGAATTAAAAAGGTATAGTTCATTTTTTAATCAAGAATTGGTTAATTCAATTAATGTTCAGTTAAACCAACTAATGTTTTAGTTGAACATATCGGACTAAATATTTTGGTATACCTGTTTTTTTGTTTACAGTACTCTACATGTCTTTTTTGAAAGTGGGGGTGCTAGCGTAACGTGAAGCAGCACCCCCACCCACTTTTGATATTAATTTCCTGCGAATGGGTAGGAGCAATAAATTCAGGACTAGAGCAATAAATTAGTACTTAATTATGGCATATACTCGAACTTATTATTAATGGTGGGGGTGCTAGGTTCACAGAGGTAAATATTTTAGTTTTTCAACAAATTTTTATTCTCAGTGCACTAGTGTGGAGTTTACGTATGCGTACATGAAGTGTGCAATCTGATGGTTAAAACTGAATCGCCGGCGTGTCTTATTGCAAGAATTAAAATACTGTGGCGGATAATGACGACGCTTAACTTTTGCTAATGCGAATCGATCTGAGTTTGGTAAAGAGTCTATACGGATGGACAGTAGTGTGCGTGCAATACGGACGGACTTAACGATCGACTTAACGACGCTGGCTTCATAAAAACCCATTATACACATATACCGATCATAATTCGCGATATACGACAAAGCCGAAAACAAGGCTAATGTGATTGCTCGTAATTGCAGCGCGCCTCGCAGACTGCCGCGGTGGGAGTCCTTCGCGGCTGAAGCGATGCCACATAAATTGAAGCATGTTGTACATTGGCTCGAGCCCAAACACTTAAGAGTTTGCATCATCCGTGCCGCGCGCGGTCCATGTATAAGGATGTACGTCGAACGTACCGATACACCTAGGAAATATCAGTATTTCAGTCCGTCGACGTCTTGGAAGTGCCAATATTTTACATCTTAGAAAAGTGGCCGAGGCTTTTAATAAGCGTCAATATTTTAAAACGCCCCGTGCGATTGCGTTTCTATACCGCGGCGATATCGCGGCGGGATCTGAATAACACGCGGTTACAAATTCGCCGATCGTAAAATCGATTTTAGAAAATTATCCGCTTAACGAGATTACGAAAGTTGTGATATCGGATCGTGATCGGAGAATTTAATACTTTAGTGACGCCGTAAGTTTCTAATATACCGGGCTGTTTATAAGCTCGCTGCTGACGAGTTTCAAATCGAATCGAAGTGCGAAATTGCTGTTTATCGATTAGATCGAGAGCGCGGGATGTCAATTCATATTCTTCGTTATCTAGTCTGATATTAAAACCCCTCGCGGCTCTGTGAAACGAGACGCAGTGTCCACCGTCTAAGAGGGTTGACGTTCCTCCCCGGTCGACGGTGGTCGTTACAGAGGGTCAGGACGAACTTTGCCCGCAGCGCGAAGTACTCGAGGGAAAACGCAGGGATGAATTCGCAGTACAAGCCGCGATAATCGATCGCCAGGAAGGCACGGTACTTTGGTCGGACGCCTCTCCGCGTGCGCCATTGTCGCGCGTTCTTGAAAAAAAAAAGAAGAAACCACCGGAGAATCCGTCCAGGTCGCTCCAAAAACGGCCGTTCGCCGTTTCTTTTCCTCCGAGAAAGCGGGAAGAAAACGCGACACGACGACGCTCAGCGTGTCGAGCGTCGCGGCGCGGCGCGGCGGGATTCAAAATGTGCCGATTGTATCTGTTGGTGCCAGTGACCCCCTATTGATTCCACGCTCAGCGAAGCACAGACCAGACCCTCTCGTTCCCACCCTCTCGGCTTCTCTCTCTCTCTCTCTCTCTCGCGCGCGCGCACGCTTTCTCCTTCCCTACCTCTCCTCTCTCTCTCTCTCTCTCTCTCTCTCTCTCTCTCTTTCTCTCTCTTGCTGCCGGCTCTCTTTCGCCTCTTCGCCACCCTCTCGTTTCCTCGTGTTCGACCACCCTCTGTGCACCCACCCACCCTGCCCTCTCGCTCTCTTACACAGTTACGCGCGATATACCGCCCGCTCGCAGCAGTGTCCCACGCCAACGAGCCCGACACCGGTTTCACCCTGTAGTGGCTGCCAGCCGACTAACCGACCAACCAGCCTGGGCAAAAATAATTTTAACTCCGTCACGAAGACCGCGCAAAACCCACGTCCTACCTGCGGCCGCTCGTGTGGCTGGTATCCCGCACGTTGGCTAAGTCAGCCATTTCTCTCTCCCTAACATAATGAAGGCGGGATTATTAACGGGGCTAAGCGTTCTCCGCATTGTTTCGTTGTCCTCCTGAAGCTCCTAGTGAGCCAAGAGATTGGCTTGAAAGAGTGGCGGAGACTTCAGAGTTCTCAGAGACCTCTGAAAAATCCCTGGAAAAATACGCCTTCTCTTTCAAGACTTTCGATCAGTACTTCCTGCGCGTCTATTGTGCCATGGAAGCCATTAATTTTGTTATCGGGTTGCAGTATTTTGCAGTACCTTTGAAGTAAATAATTGGCTTAAAGCACAGTCTTTTTCATCGATGAAGATCAAATGCTTTTTCTTACAATTTCTCAGTATTTAATTAATATTAAATATCTTAGTCATCTAGCTTCATTTAACATTTTGTTAAAGTTCGCTTGACATCAAGTGAGAATTAAAGGTCATGTACCTATACTTCTGAAATCTTGCAAAAACGTATGTCTAGTTAGAGTTTTGATATCAGGTTCTGCTACATTAAACTTCTCGGATCGCGTAAGAACCACGATCGCGCGCAGCTCAAAAAAGCTCGATCAATCATAATTTCAACGATCTTAGTTTTTTTTTAGAGAACTAACGATATTTATTTAGAAAAAGACTATAAAAATATATAATACTCACGCGCGATATGTTCCACGCCCTTTATTTCAGTCGTCCGCAAGGAGACGCTCATTTTTGCTGTTCCGAGCAGACCCCTTTAAGCTCTTTAAGAGCTACGAGAAATTTGTTTGTGTCCAATAGGAGGCGCCTGTGATAGAGTTTGAAAACAGGAGCAAGTCGATAGTAGCCACAGTAGTTTCACTGGAAATCGCACGACGAAGAGTTACTAGGACAGTCGGTCTATACATATGCCATTGTCCTCCCCCTCTCCTCCCAGTCGCTTCTGAACCTGCGTTAAACTGTAGATCGTAGATTAATGGCTAGTAGACTACGTTGAAAATGGGGGAATGAAACCGTTTATAAAGCGTATTCCCATATTTTCAAGGAAGCCGTACATTTCGCCGCCGTTTTCGATCTTTATTACGGCAGCCATTGGTCCATAAATTTGTGAGAGAGCACTCAACCACACACAGTTTTACTTTATTAGACTGCTACCTTTTTATGATTCTATGAAGAGCAGTCGCTAAATTTGTACTGTAGAATTTGAAAAGCGCATATAAATGATATAAGAGGTGACATAAAAATTAGAACTTTCATTTAAGCGCAACAGTTTTGCGGACTTGTGACTAAACGTGATGCTAATGGGAGGTGATAATCAGACATCTATGTTTCATGCTGGATGTGCAGCGAGAATTACGGGCGTTTCTCTTTTGGGTAAAATTAGCTTCGCCCCGGTGCAATCTTCCTCCATTCCAGTAGGTGATCACATGTCCCGTCATATATGATGGAAGATTCATGGAGGTCCCATTGTTACATGGGCGAGGAGAGGCTGGTACCGCCATCGGTTCATTCATCCCGTTTCCGCGCCAAGTAGGCGAGAGCGTATACTTTTATCACTGTCGAGGAACGGAATGCCCGTTCTAAGTTCTACGTGCATAAGATCTAGATTCTATGGCACGAATTATACGCTATTTGGGCCAACGTACGCCAACGTACGCCGCTCGCGTGCTTCCGTAATTCCGGCTGTTTTGCATTGGCGTCCCGGGAGAGGAGCCGCGATTCTTTCACGAAAAACTCGACACAGGGCACGCAGATATCGCGTGGCAAATTCTACTTTTGTACCGCGCACGTACTTTCGCACATTGCGCTTTGCATTACGCAAAGTTATGCAGCCGTTTACAAAATAAATCATGCTTTCTTCAACAGCCACGCTGTGTATTGCTCGTATTACTACGCAAACTTTTTCCTCGCCTTCCGTCTCTCCGGCTTTCAATGGGAAAATTCTCAAAACCATAGAGGTACTGCGTAACAGAACGCGGATCCACGGTTCTCTCGTTTAGAAAATGCCACGTGAAACGACCGACGGGAATACGTTACCTGTCGGATGCCGAGCCGCGGCGAACGCGAAAGGATAAATCGAGTTCAGCTATGCGAAACTAATAATGCCGCATGCCTGTCCGGCGTTCCCTCGAAACGGCGCCGTTCCTCGCACAGCTACGTGCTTCCGCAAGTGAAGCCGATATATAACGCCGGGGTATATAATATAAATTAACGAATATATACGGGGTGTCGCTCGCTCCTTCACGTCGCTCCGTAATTCGGCGCTGACTCACGCCCCACACACGAATTGAACGACGCATGATGACTCATGCACGCGTACGGTATCTCCTCCCTTCAGCATGACGAATCAGGACATGTCCACGGAAAAAAAATTGGAACGTCTATCGCGACACGCTCGAGGACTAAGCTCGGTTCAGTTCTACCGACGTGTTCAATTTCCGACAGGTAGATGTGTACAGATACGACAGGTAATCCCTCTGCTCGGCAAGCAAAATATTTATTTGCGAGCGCGACTACATCGAGAGTTTACCCCTGGGGCACTCTCCTTCCCATTTGCCATCTGTCCCTCAAACTGAATTCGCGGTTACCTTGCACTCGGACCCGAATGCGCAACGTTTCTTCTATATGTTTCGAAGTAGGTTGAACTAACAGCACACCCCCCTCGCCAACGTTCACCGCGGTTGAGAACACGCGGGGCGTTGGACCGTGGAATTTTCATATAAGTCCCGTGCGGGAAAAGTGCTGTTAATTAAAAGCGTAAAGTTCATCGCGGGTAAGGCGCGTTGAACCCGACGAGACTTCACCCACGTCGGAGTTACTGCATAACAATAAATTCGGCGCGGAAAGTTTGCGGCGGGGTTGGTCGGCTGCGCATAACGGGTGCCGCCAGGTAATAACTCGAGTTTCGGAATAACTGTTTGCTCGCAAATTTCTCCTCGTGAGGAGAGGAAACTTCCGGAGTACTCGCACTCCCGGCGAAGTACGTATGCGCGCGAACCCATTGTGAGATGAAAGAAACTCGTGATACGTAATTACTATCGCGTAATTAGGGATGATTCATCCTGTAACAGTACTCTCGGAATTTCGTGCGAAAGTTCCATAAACGAACGCTTTTTATTATTTCTGAAAATCACAGGATTGTGAGAATTTTAACCCTTATTCGCGGGCAAACAGGGTCCACTGGACCTAGAAACCACATTTCTTGTGCATTAAACAAAAATTATAGTTTCAACATTTGTGAAATTTGACGACTTTGTCTATTATCTTTGTCTTTCTTTAATGTTATTAATATTTAAAGCATTAATTTAAATATATAAAACCATTAGAATAATTATGGGTCTGATGGACCCTTAATTATTTTAATTATATTTGCGTTATAAATATAGGTTGCCCGGATAAGGATTAAAACTATCGATGAAAATAACTTATATTGGAAGCGTTAACGATTTTGAAGTTGAACAATTCCGAGACCAACGTCGAAGTATCTGCAATTGTCTCTTTCGTAATCTCTTTCGGATAATCTATCTTCGATAACTTTGGGGCACGCGAGAGGCCAACCGGCCGCTCGTTCTCGGGGATTCTCGTATTATAGTCTTTGTGTCTCACCCCGTATACACCACTGACCCAACCCTACCGCACGCGGTGCTCCAATCCCCTTTGAACACCGCGGCTCTGTATGAAGTATAACACTTCCGCGGTGTCGCGGACACGAGCGGCTGGCGCGGGTTGAGTGGCGCGTTGTTCTCGCGCGGGTACGACCTCGTTGGAGCAGAGGGAAGAGCGAGATTTTTCATCCGCATACAGAGAAAGATAGCGGCTCGAAACTGCAGCGGTACACACATTTCGACGATGACCTCTTTAGATAATTCGAAAGAGATCTTTCTTCACGGGAGATTTAAAGCCAGCAGCGCGAATCAGCATGTTAAATACGTTAAATGTCTCGATCTTTAAACTCTTTTTTAAGAGAAATATCATTTCGATCTCCGAGACGGAAAACATCGTCGGACTTTACACGATACATGAACGAATTCGCGTGGAGATATTCGCGAGACGTTGAGGAATACGAGGAAGGACGCGCGGCGAGATCCCACCGCACCTCGCCTCGTCGTCCGGTGAACGTCTTGAGAACGTCCGGGAACGCGCCGCGGACATCCACGGGACATTGTGTCTCATCACTGTTAATTCTTTTGGGTCATTTTTAACTATTCTATAGGTCGTCACTGCTCCTACCCAATATGTCACTTTAACTAAAACATTGGTTAACATTTAACCATGTGTATGTGTGCGTGTGCGTGTGCGTGTGTGTGTGTGTGTGTGTGTGTCAAAATGACCACGTTTGTCGTTAATTTAATTAAAACAAGGTGTCGAAATTAACAACATATTGAGTAGGAGCAGTGGCGACCTATAGAATAGTTAAAAATGACCCAAAGGAATTAACAGTGATCCACGCCGCATTTAACACCGCGAAATTCCTCTGTATGCCCGCAGAATGGACATCCTGCTGCGAGATATGAACGCGCCGTGGCGATGACAAGCCTGATCTTGGAGAACGCCGACTTGAATCGACTCTTTCCGAAATGCCGGCCTAGGGGCGGCCCACCCCCGGCCCCGGGGGCCTCCACGCAGAGCAGCCAGCAGCCGCATGACAGCCCCTACCAGACGGAGGCCGCCGCTATCACCACCACCGTCACCGCCGCGACCGCCGCAACAGCCGCCGCTGTCACCATCGCCTCTACGAACACGTCGACGAGCGTCTCCGCGATATCGGACGACATGATCGACCTCGAGCGCGACACCTCCGACAGGCAAGTTAAACCGACTTACCGAACGGGGGGGGGAGGGGAGGCGAGGCGGGGTCACAATCGGGTTAATAGGGGCAACTCCGGAAGTACCGCGAGAAAAAGCTGTGGATAACGGTGATTTGGGTCTAATATTCCAGCAGACGATCTAATATGCGAGGCGTGTCTGAAATTTACGTCGGTACTTTAAGGACTCGTCTTATACGAAGCAGAACGAAGCAGAGAATTTATATACGGAGCGCCGAGCGCATGCAGAACAATGTTATATAATTGTAGTTTTTAACAGTAATTCCGTGTCGTATCACTTTTTAATGATCTCGTAACGAGCGGAATATTAATGATACGCGAAAAATTTTATTCCCCGCATACATTTTTATTATGCAATTACTCCACCTAGCGTCTCACGCAAAAAATTATAGGACGGTTAATTACATAATTGAGGAGCCAGATGGGGCACAGGCGTGCGGAATGAAGATGAAAAGCTGCATCGCGAGAGGAGTGTAAAAAAATAATTAGATTTATGGAGGAATACGTCGTACACTTTTGAGAGTAAATCTTCGCCCCGCCGAGACTATTTAGACAATTTTAAATTTTGAGGGGAAACGGGGCGAAAGGTCGCATTACTCCCTCGTTCCATCAAACTCCTCAATTAACCCTCTGAAGCATAGTGGGATCCCACAATCCCACCTTTTTTTTCTTCATTGTTAATTATTTAAACTATGTTTTTGATCTTTTCATCCGGATTTTTTGTACTTTTAAAGTCTATATCAAATATATAAAAAATGTGAAGAACCAAATTTTGTTAGTTGTAACAATGCTATAAATAAACAAATTGTGAAAAATTGTATATTTTTCAGAAAAAATGTATTTTACAGTGATCTATAAGTAATATCATCATAAAACTTGCATATTTTAGGTTTTTGGGGTCGCTGGTTACGAATCTGAGGTCGAAATTCAAAAATTCAAAATGGCGAATTCAAAATGGCGGATCCAAAATGGCGGGCCTGAATCGCGAAAATTTAAGCGATTTGCGTGAAATTGGATCCGCTATTTAAAATTTTTGAATTTTGACCTCAGATTCGTAATCAGCAACCCAAAAAACTTATAAGTACATAGGTTGCCTGTAAATTAACAATAAATAAAAATGTGTACTTCAAAGGGTTAATAACAAACATGCGCTGTCGATTCCCACCATAAAGCGATGGTCCGGGAACGTTTCTTCTTTTTCTATTTTTTTTCAATTATACTCTAACCGATTGTTAAAAGTGCCAAGTTACATTCGTAGGTATAGGAAACGAGCGAATGGCAGAAAAAAATCAGGTTCGCTGTCCCGTAGGACGGCGAGCGTGGTGCCCGGTTTCACGGTCGAGGGCCAACTGCCGCACGCCACGAAGCCGCTTTCGTCGAGTTCCTCCTCGGCGTCCGGGCGCAGCGAGGACGCGCCGCAATACGGCAGCCTGCCGGGTAGCGATCATCAGGGACAATCGCAGCAGGACGACAGCGGACCCGAGGGAAGCCCCGTGTACATTTTGACCTCGGCCAAGGGTGGCCCCAGCTACAAGCTTCGGGATTCGAGGTAATCAGGAATCGTTTAACGTTCCGCGGAGACGTAATTAACTCTAAAAATACCGTCGGTTCGGTCTATTTATTATCAGCGGAAAGGTACTTTACGTCCGCCATACGAATATACCAGATCGCCGCATACTATATTTTAGCCGACGCACTTTGCGGTATACACGAAAATATTATCGTTAAACGTTGCTCACGATCGTTTTTCCAAAATTTAGAGAAAAGATGAGAGTATGAGTCGAACGAAGTACCTTTTAGTACAAAGTACCTTCCCCATCTGTACACGGAAAAAAAAGATATGGTGCACAGAAATATTTAGTTGTAAACAACATAGCTGCACCATCCTAGCTATCTTTATATGATAGTTATGGTTGATATGATTTATATACTTTGGTGTATCAACTACATCACTGTAGTTGCACGTGATCTGGTTGCAGCAACCAGAACTCGGTTGGGGGTCATTTACCATGGATAAGCTAATCTAGATGGATAGATGTTTGTTGTTTGTTGCGTCAATCGGAATGCTATACTGCAAAGCAGCGATGTCAGAAAACAAAAACGACTCAAGAAACAGTCTGGTTGGAGCAACCAGGTATTATTACTGCTACAACACAAGTCACTCAACAATTGCTCTGTGGTTGCAGCAAACACATAATTAGTTGTTCCATATATAACTAATAAATCTGATGGACACAAACAGATTTATATGCGAGTTAACCATTCTGTTTTTTTTCCGTGTATAGTTAAAAATTGACTAAACTAAATATGAGGAATTGAGTTAATCTCGCACTTTGTTCGTATCATTATATGTACAATGTGCATTGACAATATTGTTATCGAGAAATATCTTTTATAAAAATACAAAAGTATAATTGTACCAAGGCAAAATTCGTGGTTTAAGTTGCAC
>NJRP01000860.1:36480-65448 GCA_003063835.1 Aphaenogaster floridana
AATTTGTTGTATCGGTTATGGTTAAAAGTTTTAAGTGATTTAATACATTTCTTTGCAATTTACAAAAAACTTAGACAAAAACGGCCAACGGATTTGACTTCAGCAACCCAAAATACGTATGGTACACGTGGACTAGTTTGTGTCAATTAAAAAAAAATTTGTGGTCCTGTGTAATTAGTAAACCACCCACTCGGTTTTTTTTAAATTTAGACGACGGAAATAAAACGCGAATACACAAAAAATGCTGTTGCTTCAATTAAAGTATACGTCACGGACTGCCACAAATATAAATAGTTTCTTTAATTGTATTACGATTGGACCAAATATTTAGATTATTAAAAGAATAATCCAGATATTTGATCCAATCATAATACAATTGAATGAACTATTTATGTTTGCGGCAGCCCGTGACGTAGACTTTAATTGAAGCAACAGCATTTTTTTTCAGTGATAGTAATATCACGAATGAAATGTGCGCCAAAGGTCACGGTTTCAGCATTTAAAAACGAAATGGATTAAAATAGAAATTAAAGGTAATTGAGGGGCGCTCGAATTACCGAGTTTAAACGGTGAAATCGCGCGGAGGAATCGATAACGGGCGGCAGAAGCCGACGTGTGCGAACACTTGTGCACACGCAAAAGTGTGTTACGTGTCGTATCGCGACGTTAAATTCGAGCGCTCGCTCGCTCGCGATGAAACATGTACGTCGTCACGATGAAAGTCCATTTGACGTACGGTCTTTGTGTATCTACGGTGGACACGAGCGCCCGGTTTCGATAGCCGATACAGTTTCTACAGAGGTTTCCACAGAGCCGGACACAGAGCGGCGACGATCCCCGCGCGCCATGTCCATGTATATTCAACGGGCCATTAATTTCAAGCTTAATACCGACGATATACTCGAGCGGAAATGTCACTCAAATATCAGCCTCTCCTACTCGCGCCTGCCGTTAATGTGTCGCGCGGGCTCTCCGATGTACAGCAAACGAGTCAATATACCCGCGACAGCGTAATCCGTCCGGCAAACATTTTTCCCCTCTCTTTTTCCCGCGTGGCTTCTCGCGACGGAACATCTTCGCTGTCGGCGATAACGTCGCGCGACTATTCGCAATTGGCAGCGAAGTCGCGCCGGTTTCTCATCAAAGAGTTCGGCTTCAAATCTTTCCAGTGGGACGTGTCCCAGAGTGTTAAAAAGTCGCATCTTTGGTAAATGTTGAGTTATTAGGATCAGACAGGGCTCTCTTTAAAGGGGATTGCTTGAATTCTAATAAAAAAATATGTGATATAAATATTATAAAATGTAAAAAGTAATTTGTGTAGGATGATCTGAAATTTCTCGGTCTAATTATAAAAGGTTTGGCATGGTGCACAATATTATCTTCGCGTGGCGATTATTCAAATACTTAGATAATATAAATTTCTGATATTTATATTACAAGATATACGAATGAAATATTCAAATTTCTTGTATTTCCATGATAAAGGAATATATCAGTTTTACTGGTTAGTACTTGTGGAAATGCGATACAAAGTAAACTTTTGGCTCTTACTGCGTAGTTCTTATCAATATTCGTTTTCCTGGCTGAGGTAATATTTTTCGCAATAAATTCTTCACATTAAATTAATTTCATTCACTTTAGAAGGACCAAAATCCATGATCGAAAAACGTCGTGAATCGTGATATATTAATTTAAATTAAATTGGCCAGTAGTGTCGAAACAAATCTCTTCTGTGGAATATTCGTTTTGTTATATTTTTTGTTTTGTCTTATAAATTAACTCTTCATTTTGCGATCCTGAAAACGTCTCGATACTTTTATTGAAAGGCTAATGCCAACATTATTCTCAAATCTGGTACATCGAAATGCAGTTCGAAAGTGGTATCAAATGAAAGATCTCATCAATCTGAAGTAAAAAAAAATTGCAGCTTGGAGCGACTCACCGTTCCAGAGAAAACAACTCCTAAAAGTCCCAAAACCGATGGCGCCACTTTTGTTTATATAAACTTTTAAGACTTTGATCGTGTTCTAACTTGCTCCAAAAATTAATTTTAGCAAAATATGTTTAAATTGGTATCGCCAAAGAGTTGGGACCTAACTAGGACCGCTCTAGGGATCTAGCATCAGGGCAAAAGTGAACAAACAATTGGTTCATTGAGTTCAATGTGAACGCTATTAGCGGTCCTAGTTAGGTCCCAAACCCTTGGCGATCCTAATTTAAACATATTTTGTTAAAATCAATTTTGGAGCAAGTTAGAACACGATCAAAGTCTTAAAAGTCTATATAAACAAAAGTGGTGCCATTGGTTTTGGGACTTTTAGGAGCTGTCTTTTCTGTAACGGTGAGTCGCTCCAAGCTGGAATTTTTTTGTTGGCTTCAGATTGATGAGACCTTTCATTTTTGATACCACTTTCGAACCGCATTTCAATGTACCAGATTTGAGGATAATGGTCCATAATATCTTGGCATCAGCCTTTAGAGATTTTTTTCGTTGTATTGACGCTCCGCCATTTTAGATTTTCTATAGTTTTACACCATTTTCGTGTTCAGTGGCTCCAAAAAGCCCGTCGTACACAATTTCATCGAAATTTGAAAATGTTCTTCATATCCGCCATTTTGAATTTTTATATTCTGATTCCATTTTTCTATCCAGAAATCTCTGAAAATAATCAAACTGGAGGTCGAAAAAAGTCGGACGTGAAAGGGCTGAAGCCGCCCTAGTCCCTACATTTATGACGCGCATAACGACATTTAATATATCTTTTCGAATTTTGTTCCCCAAAGCGGAGCTATCATCTCAAAGGCGCTCGTTAGATAAAGATACTTTAACATTTTTGTGAACGAAACGTCGCGAGAAATCTCTGGCGTGATATCGGTTTGTCATTACTAATCGATTGGCACTCGAAACGGCTCACTTATCGACAATGATAATCCGTATGTAGATAGACGTACGAGTACCTTTTATTCTCCGATATTTTCGTCGTTCAATCCGAATTTGCTCGGGCGCGCAGTCGACGAACGCGGATACCCAATAATTTTGAATTACTCCGTGAAGTTGTCGGTTATTGGCGAAACTTCACGCGTGCAACATAAGTCTCCATTTTCCCGTATGATCGGAGTTAACTGAAGTTGCCGATATCCGAGGGATTTTTAAATCCATGCTTCCGCGGCTCGTATCCCGCCGACTATCCAGGGTTGCGTTCCAAATCTCTACTCTATCAACTCTGAGTAACTAAAAATCTATAGCATACGTAACGTAAACTATAGCTTTTTAGTTATTCAGAGTTGATAGAGTACGGTTTTGGAACGCAGCCAATGTGCAAACCAGTAGAATTCGACTCATCTTCATTTTAAAAATCCTGAAATTAATTGTTGCATAGGGGAGACATGGGAGGAATGGGACACCTTTTGAATAAATATTATTTTCACCATTTTTTACCTGTATTGATGTTTTTATGTTTGTTTTATTATTATATTTTATTGTTATGATATTATGTAACTGCTGAAATTTAATTCAAGGCGGGATATTTAAAATGTCCCATTTCTCCCAATCTCTCTCCCCTACATATTTTTGGGATATACGTAGGAAACGAGAAAGCCCTTGGGTGCTTTTCATTTTTTTTTAATCGTTATACACAATCAACGTAGAGATATACATGTTTAATATAAATACGTAAATGGGTTAAACCGCGAAATTATCAATACACTTTAGTGTGCTGTTTGGTAAAAAATATGTATTTTATCATTCGAGATATTTGCATTTCACTTTTACACTCAGATTAGATCAGTGTACAACGGTTTTAATATGCACCAGTGCGCACTAGTGCATTCAACTGAATTCACTAAAAGACAGAACGACACTTGTGTCGACTTGTGTCACTAATGTCCATTTCTACCAATGTAGATTAATTTTAATCTCGGTTTAACTTAATCTTTATCTTTTTCTAGTTAAGAATTAGAAAAAGATAAAGAGTAAGTTAAACCGGGATTAATATAAAGCCGGTATCCATAGTCCGTTCTTATTTTAAGACCGTCTTAAGTAATGTTTTAAGACGCTAATACGGTTCTGTGATTGATTTATGACATCTTAAGACGATCTTAAATATAAGAACCGGCTATGAATACCGGCCTAAGGCCCGGTTGCGCCACTATTTTTGCTTTAAACGAGACTCAAAACTTAAAATTTGTCGTACCAAAGCAAAGCGACACCTAAAGTACTTTAATTTACGCTAATCTTAATAAAATAAGCGTAAATTAAAGCATTTTGGGTGTCGCTTTTGCTTTGATACGACAAATTTAAAGCTTAATGGATCGTCTACAATGAGTCGCAGTCGTAAGAGTCGTAAGAAATTGACTAATAACAGTTCATTATTCTTTGGTTGCAAGAAGAATAATGAACTGTGATTGGTCAATTTCTTACGACTCTTACGACTGCGACTCATTGTAGACGACCCTTTAAGTCTCGCTTAAAACCAAAATAACGTTGATGCAACCGGGCCTAAACCCTAGTCTACAATATATACTTTAAGCTCTAAGCCTTAAGAAATTGACTAATCACAGTCGAGTATTCTTCTCACACTTGACTGTGATTGGTCAATTTCTTAAGGCTTAGAGCTTAAAATATATATTGTAGACTAGGGGTAACATAAGTATAAATAGGGTAGCCATAATAAAATTTTAAAAACTAGAACTTATAAGCCAAAAACCCCGGACATTTCGCTTGCAACCCCGGACGTATACAAAAATGCGAATAGGTTAGCAAATTGGTTATAAACAATAAATGAATAATTATTTTACATCTCGTTTTCAATAGTACTTAGAGTAAAATGAATAAATTAATGTTTTTAATTTAAAAGTTTTATTATTAGGTATCTACCTTATTGTATTATACCTACGTGCTATATTGCTATTGGTATTTTTTAAATATCAATAAAATAACAAATAATTATAAAATATATTAAAGAACCAAATCAGCACAAAACTATTGGTTTTTATCAGTAAATTGAAGTGATTGAATATGATGTGGTTAATTAAATCTAAAATGCAAAATATATAGAAATTTTCTTAAACCCAGGACATTCATAATTATTCCGGATACATTCGAAAAATCCCCCCGGACGCCCTAAAAAAAAAAGAGGACGGTGTCCGGGGAAAAGAGGACGGATGGCAACCCTAAGTGGAAAGCACCCTATCATATGTAGAGCTCGTCGGGGCCGTGTTCGGTCTCAATCCGTCCTTGACTCTCCCCGCACTACAAATCTAAGCGTGTTATTTTACACGCATAAACATCTGAAAATGACATATTTGACTGACACGTTCTTTTTACATGTTTCTTGCTATTTTAGGTTACGTCATTTAACACGTTTAATCATATTAAATTAAAAATTAATACGTTCTATCGTATTAAATGACATGATTCAAAACGGCAACAGATGTGTGAAGTGCTTCAGCTAAAATAACACGCCTTGGATTTGCAGTGCGACGTCGGTTGTACAATCTACTTATAAATCGGCGGCGAGATAAGGCCGAGTTGCTCGGGAAGGCGACGGGAGCGCATCCAGATGGGCGCCACGGGAATTACGGGCTTGAAAGTCGCGCCCGTTTTCTCCCACGTACACACGTTTCTCGCCTGTGAACGTCTCGCCACTCGCCAGCGGACCCGATGAACATTTTTCAATAAAGCATTCCAGGTGCCGACAGGCCGTATCACTCCCAAGACTGACAAATTGTGCGTGAGGCCAGGATCGTAAAAAACGGCCGTGTAAATGCGATCGCGGTGCGAGGCACGGGGCACCCCACGCGCCAGCTTTGGGGTTAACTCCGTCTGTCAGACGTCGAGTCTCGTCGGGGGACTCGCCACTTACCTGTCCACGAGATCCACGTGCGCGATTTGACAACGCGACAGAGCGAATGTCGCTCGTCGGGACGGTACAGTATTACAGTCGCGCAAACATTCGCCCTCGTCGGATCTGACGTTGAGATTTATAACGCCCGCCGTATTCCGGGCTTGACGAAGATTTATAGAAATGAACTCGCGTAGAACATTTTTGCACGGAGCGTGTCCGTGAGTCATCTGTTTTGAAAGCGGCTTTAGCGTTGAACGTTGAAATATATATTGAATCCGATGGGAAAAGTTACAGGAAACGAACGAGTCTCCTGCCGGAGTATTAATCTTATGCATGAGCGTCAGTAGCTTTGATGAGCGTCGAGCTCGAGTAGGATGAGATCCAAAAGGATCAATGTATAGTTTCGGACTGTTTTGTAATCGTAAAAGTCGTCGCAAGTATGTAATGGTATCTTGTATTGTTCTACAGAATTATAGAAATCGCTGGTGGCCGAGAGGTATTCTCGCAGAGCCGAGGGAAGGTGGCAGCTAGAAAGTCGCGATTTCTGGCTGCGTCGAACTCCATAAATAACGAGGATATTCAAACTGATAATAAGCTGTCCGTTAAGAAGAATAACAAGTCCCCTAACTCGCAGACCATATGGGAACTACGCAGCCGGTAATTTAAATTTTGTATTTGATCAGCCGTACGAGGATTGCATTCTGTTTGTTTTCTGTTCCTGAATTGGCTGCACTAGTTCAGAATTTATCTTTTTTCTTCCAATGTGGAGTAAAAAAGATAAACTCTGAACTAGTGCAGCGAGTTCAGGAACAGAAAACAAACCTTTTGTCTTCCTAGGTTCTATAAATTATATGTGGATTTTCAGATGCGGTGAAACCAGAAAGCAACGTGCAAATCGAGAGGTGACAGAGACTGTGTTCGCCTCCGAGGTACACTCGGTGCGACGTAACGCCACGAAATCCATTCTCGATTACGACTCACCTAAGAGCAACCGTAGCAATCGCATAATTAATTATGATTCAATCTTGAATAGCAATAATGTAGAATATACCGTACCAAAAAGTATTACCGACCTGGACTATGGATTACCAAAGAGCTGCGTAGATTATCAATCGAATCACAACACACCCGCGAGAAGCATGGCTATTGTCAGCGACGGTGAGGTTGTGGTATTCGATGATATCGATGACAATTGGCAGGGGCTACGGCTGGATTTGGCGTCGAGCAATACGAATCAAGTTACGACGACGAATCTAGACTTGGAGACGGATGATTTGCAGAGAGGTCGTATCGCACCGGAACCACCGAGTTCCAGCGTTGGGAGTACTCCTAGTCCTACAACGGCATATCATCGCAATACTTCAGAATTTTTCAAAGTAATATCGCATAACAGTATCTCATAATTTAGGACTGTAGACACGTATTGCATAATCGCAAAGAATTCTCCACAAATCTTTTGCATTTAATTTTTGTAGGTTGTCACACCAGCGAGCGATTGCGAGGCAGATTCTCCTTCTCCAGAACGTAATCATAAAGTTGCGAGAGTAATTGGCGAATTACCAATTGCTCAGTATTCTGGCAGTCCAAGACGTTATGGAGTTCGCGAAAATACACAGCTTCCCAGCTTATTAGCGTCACCTTCAATGTACATGACACCGAGGCCTGGTTTCCCGCAAAGAGTATTGCCAACAACACCAAATCACAATGAGGTAAAAAGATATCATTTATGAAGTTACATGAAATAGCTTATGACAGTCTCTAATACATCAATGTATCTTATATTCGAAGAAGGAAGATACTTCTGCAGAAATCGTAGTAGACAAGACTGTGATAGAAAATATTAGCACCGAAGATCAGCCTATGAATCCTTCATCTCCATCACCAAAGGCCGAAGAAGAAGAGGAAGACTCTTTAAAGCCGTCGACTTTACCTGCTGATAATATAAGCAGTCTTGTCTCACCGGGAGGTAGCACTTTTGACTATCTGTACGAATTTTCAGAGACACGGAAAGTGTTAGAAGAATTCTTCAAATGCCCGGCGCCGACGAAAGAAAAGGAAAACAATATAGAATCCTTTCCTTTCCAGGTAAGTTTCTGCTGAAGCAGCAGACATTTGCGGATGTTTTCTTACAAGATGTTGCGTTTCTCTGTTAAGTAGATATCAGGAATATAGATATACACAAGAGTTCATAATTAGAAAAACGCATCCATAACAATTGGCATTTTTAAGAAAAATCTAAGTGAATATTTAAGAATATATGTATGCACAATACATATATAGTAAAGAACAAGTTAAGAGTTTGTAAATTATAAATGATTAAAAAATTACTTTCTGTTGCAAGGATCTTGATTATGAATTACGAAGACAAGGTGGAAGTGCATATGTTGGTCAGCGATTAGCCAGTGGTCCACCCGCAACAGAGGAGGTTATGGTACATGAATCTCCTAAGAAACAGCGGGCGGAATTTCCACAAAATGTAAATATGACAATATATAAAGCAAGAAACATTATCTTGACAATTATATTTTTTCTTTGTTTCAAGAGCGTTTTGTTTCCCTTCGTATCAGTAAAGTTTCACATAAAATTAATGTTTATTTATGTATTATAAACTTGGATGCAATAAACAAGAATACTTTTAATGCAAATATTACTTTTTTAATAACTCTGAAGTATCAATTGATATCAATATTTAGAAATTATATTTCTTTTAGTAGTCACATAGAATCTAAATATAAATTCGTATTTATAGATACTTGGTTTTTGTTACATCGCGTCGGGAAACTTTTCCACGTTTGAAACGTTAATCACGGAAGTAAATATTTACACTTGACTTTTTTCTGTTTTTTGTAGACAGGTGAACACGAAAACAACTTCCTAGACCTCTCAGTAGGTACTGGTAGCAGTGAAGATCTTGGAGAGACTGAGGTCGGTTTACAAGTGGGACACTCGCGTAATTTTACACTGAGCCCCGAGACAACCGACTGTGACAGCAATTGCGGTGATTTAGACAGTGAGGTATCCCTTATGATGATGGATAATGAATTGATGCCAGCAAGTGGCCTTCTCGGATCAGTCGGCGATTTGGGTAATAATTCGGATTCCCTGAGAATATACACTAGCATGCCGGTGCTGGAGGACGGCTTGTCTAGTGGACATGCGAGCGATACTGACAACAATAATCCTACTGTGATGCTCATGAAACGGCAAATAAACGAGATAGAGAAAGAGATCATACAGAGAACTCGTAATGACATGTTAGGCACAAATGAAAATGACTCCGGGAAAGACGTTAGTTTAAATGTAACAAAAGATATTTTACACACATTAAAGACCACATCCCCTGATTTGTTTATTGCGAAGAAGGAAAATTCGTACGACGCAAACGAGCTGCAGCTCGATGGATTAGATCCACTGGGCACACCGCCACCGCCGGCACCTCAAGGACGACAAAGTGTATCCTTAGAAGTAAACTGTGGCGAGGTGGAAGCGGCCATCAAAGATATTAGAATGGCTCTGCAAAGGACTAAAACTCTACCTGTGAAATCGCCATCGGAAGAACCACCGGAGCCGAGCGTTAGTCCGATATGGATACCAAGGTATCTTACGTTTTGTTTTATGCGGATAAGGGTATTCCAATTGTTGAAATTTGTCCAATATTTTATCTTGGTACTTTTTTGCTTACTATTACGAATGTTCCCCTTTTACAACATCAAACATACGTTTGGGATACCCTTTGGGATACCTCTGTGTTGCGTGTAAACGCATCTAACTAAGATGCAGTATAATGGATGGCAGGCGGAGAGTCTGTATGGAAAGCAATAGCGAAGAATCTGATGCGCGTCGTATAGGTGACGAAGCCGATGTGGAAATTGAGGAGTGTCCAGATGAGGAGGAAGCAGACACCGATCTTGAAACGGATCGGTTGCTCGGACAACAGAGAACGGACGATCAAGGATTTTATGATGATAAGGTGAGCATACACTTTATGCTTAATATTCCGTCCGATCTTATTGCTCTTATTCATAATTGTTATAGCAATAAATCCTATTTTCTAAATAAGGATAGTCAGGTTGAATATGAATATGAATATGTATAGCACTTGCGTGACAATTATCATACATACACTCTCTTTACACAATTTCCTACTAGGTAATATTGAAACGGTGCTAATGCGTTTAAGTTCAGGAAAAAAGGATATGAATAATCTACATTTTCCTGTATTCTTTTGCGATTTGATGGTATCGGTGTTCTACTAATATCGTCTTGGTGTTATGCAGGGGTGGAGGAAGCCTAAGACTAGGACTATGTTACCACCAATGAATGCGAAAGTCGCTACTCCAAAGCAAACCCCTCCCAAAACTTTGAGTGTCGCCCCGATAGAAACGCTAGCGCCTTCCGAGCCCATACCCTCGACGTCTGCCTCAATCTCCCCTCCTCCTGTAGTGTCTGTTATACAATCGTCGTCTTCTAACGAGTGCGAAGTAGTCACTCCCGCGCAACCTACATCGAGTCCGCAGAAGACCCCAGTCAAAAACTCTCCCTCATCCCCTCAGAGCCTCAAGGAATCCAACAACAAGGTGAAAAAGGTGCCCTTTCAAATGTTACCACGGAATCTGTTTTTTTACTATTAGTGACTATAGATATCTATATTTCTACATTTCTAGTTAGCTTGCGGTAAAATAGCACATATTGGTGCATGACAGTTCTATCCTTCTGTTGCTAAATGAGATATGTATTAATCAGCTTAAATATAATTTACGTTATCATTTATTAATTTAAATGCGTTTTTTAATAACAATATCAAGGTTGTTACGCATCTGGAAAACAGGGAAAACTCAGGGAATTCCTTCTGATCTGGAATTATCAAGGAAAAATCAGGGAATTTTGTAATTATCTGCATTTTTTTCAGAATTTACTTGAATGTCCTTTTACTGATTCTTTTTTAGACTTCGTATCAAGAATTTAGACTGTTACTTTATTTCTCGATACATATGACTGTGTATGTAGTTTAATTTTTGAGTTTGTGATATATTTAATACAAATTTTATTCTCATGTTTTTAAATCTTAAAGATTTTTTTACCATATAATTTATGTTTTTTCACCGAGACGTAAGTTTCTAGTCTTTCGTTAATAACAATAAATATTTAATACAAACTAGTGTTCTATGTTTTACCGTTTTCTCCCTGGAATATTTGTAAAAACCTGGAAAAGTCAGGGAATTTCGGAGTCAGAAAAGCGTAACAACCCTGAATATGTAGATATTTGATAATTATTGAGATATTATTTATAATAGTATACAAATTTTATTAAGATCGTCTTTTTATAATATTAATATAAAAATAAAATATTTTATTATAGCTGAATATTTCTTATTGTAATATTTCTTTTATTATAGTTAAAAAATATTTGCTAAAAATGTTTAAGCTGATTTTTTTTTAGAGAAAAGGTACTTTTTTTTATCTTATTGCTTTAGTTTTCCTTTATGGCTTCCGCTTATTATGCTTATTTTAATTTGTAACAGAAACGTCATTAACATTATATTTATAAAAATATCGCATATTGGATTATAAACATTAACTGTATCCACAAATAGTGCAATGATAATGAAATGCTTTATATAGGATTTTTAATTATATGTGCTTCAAGGGAAAGACCTAGAAATCAAAACAAGAAAAAATGTCATATGAACATAAGTCGTTTAAGGTTTATACATATGACATTTATGCTATGACATTTTTATATGACATTTTTTCTTGTTTTCTTGTTTCATCCCCCCTGAAAATTAATTTATAATTGAGAATAACTCATAATTTTTTCTGTGCTTTATAAAACAACATAATTATTATAATATGTTGCTTCGCAAAAGAAAAGGGTTATAAAATTGTGAATATTTAGTGTCCATTCTACTATTACTATACTACTACGACTCTTACGACTATTGTTTCTAGACGTAAATAGGGACATGTTAATGTTTATTAGCTTTCTTATATGGCAGTTGCTGCATGGTTAGCACATCCTACAGCTTAAGTGATTACATATATGATATTTACGAGATTTACTTGCGAGCGTATTTGTCAAAGTTTTATCTGTGCTATCATGCAAAATGCATTGTCTGTTCTATTTTTCAGGATAAGGAGGGAAAGAAAAAGAGCAGAAACAAGGAAGGTATTGTCACATTTTTATCAATTGTTTTTCTTGTATTAACGATTTTCTAATTACTAGAGTATTATTAATGTTATGATGCTAACATAATATTTCTCTTTCTATTGCTTGCTCCGATGTAAATTCGGCATCTGCTTCTAATAATTATTTTATGGTAGGTATTCTTTATAAATGTGCATATATATTTTACAACACTTAGGATATATACTATTACTACAATTATTGAAGATAATTGAAAATTAATATTATTCATTTTTGCACGATATTACTTATATAATGCTTTAGAGTATTTCTTGATAATCCTCTGTTTCTATCTTGTTTATGTGTAACAATGTTTTAATACGCGTGATATGTTTTATCAAGGTGTATCTCTAAATTTATTATATGTACGTATATGTCGTCTGTGGATCACGCTCAGAGATTTGAGATGTTCAGATATTTACATTTCTTTATTTGTATTCCTCGATAAGGTCACCAATTATATTGATAAGCACTGTATTGAGGAGTCTCATAAGTGTCATAATCTTTCAATGTGATGTGGCTGTGCGTTTCACGTGTACAATTCTTTGTCGCGTATGCGTATCGTAAATAAAATAAAATTAGACGATATAATTTCTATGTGAATAATAACAGAAATGAAAAACGTTAGTTGATTTAGTCGTGAGAACAACAGGATTATAGAATCCAAGATTTTATAATTTTGTTTAAATATAAAATTATATATTGTTACATAATATGAAAGCTCTATTGACTGAAGATTCAAATGAAATGGGACAAGAGGAGTCGTTATTGGATACTATGATCATGTCATCTGTTGAACTACCTCAATGTTTCTCCAAGCATTTAGCCGCCTTTGGCACATTGCAACGTGAAAAAGATGGGATAAAAAACCCTAAATGGTACGTGTCTGTGCCTCTTTCAGACTTGTTGGATGATCCATCAGTGTTGATCGAAGGTGTCCTGTTCCGCGCGAGGTATTTGGGATCTACGCAACTGGTATGCGAAGGTCAACCTACGAAGTCGACTCGCATGTGTCAAGCAGAGGAAGCCGTTTCCAGAATAAAGGTACATATGTATATAAAAACGCACTTTTTATTTTTATCTCAGAACTGAGATGTACTATTCCTCTTGAACTGGTATTATATACGCTAATTGCGAAAGATATGTATATACAATTATATACAGATATGTGTATATAAAAGCACAATTTTTATACATATATATACATATCTCATGTACAAATAGACCATGTATATGAGGACACTTTTTTTCTAAAGATTTTTGCGAAGCGTCGAAAAAAGATCATGGAGTATAGTATGAATTATTAAGTGCGATGTAAATCATTTGAAAGCCACATATATTATTTTCCTAGAATGTTTGTTTTCAAGAGCAGTAACTACTAATTAAGTGAGCATATCGCGATATAGATAATGCATCCACATGATATGTTGTATTCAGTTTAGATCAGTAGCACTAAGTTTGGAAGACACATTTATATAGATCAAAACAAATACGTTAGAATTTATATATCGATTAAATATCTCGATTGTTAACTTTTCAATAACTGTTAAAACGAAAATCGAAAACCTCTTAGAGAGTATAAAATCATTTCAGGGACCATTAGAATTAAACTATGAATAATAATAACAACGAAATTAGCAGCATGCTCTGAATGCTTTATACTATTTTAATTTGCTACTTAATTTGTAGTGAACAACAGTGCAATATTCTCATCTGCAATAATGTATTCAATGTTAAGGTTTTTAACTTTTTGAGGATCTTTAAAATTGCAATTTCCTCTTGATGCAATCACGAAATAAGCGCTGTAAAATATTGCAAATAGCATCTATAACAATCGCAAGGGATTTGCGCATATCAAATTAGCGCCTCTTTATCAAATTAAAATATTTCGGTGTTATATTATTTCGAGATCATTTAAATTACCTCAAATGGTTAAAATGCTGGAATCTTAAGTGATTAGTTAAACCTGAGAGTTTTCTGTAGGAAAGAGTACTGTCCACTGAATCGCGTCTTAAGACTCGTTTGTATCAATTCTATATATGATAAATATGTTGCAAAAGAACCATAGATAGTTGACCAAAATACTCTTCTTAGAAAATAGTACAGATCGTGTTTATAGTGTACCTACTATATATTTCCTTTTATATAGTCTATTTATATAGTATATTTTACCGATAATTACGATAGTTACGATTGTACAATCTTCTTTTGTTATAGTTATATTTTTCTAGTTTGCGATACTGATCAATCTTTCAAGGAAACTGTCAATATTAAGCAAACAGTAAATTCTTTCCTCCTACTCTTAGGTTCTGCTCATGAGCAATCAAATGTCAGCATTTAGATAAGATAGACCTCTCTCTTCTCTATCTGTGATCTTACAATAATTGATTAATGGTGGCTTTTTCCACGCGGTCTTTTACCATCGTCTGAGAAAAAACTCTCCCCCGAGAGAAATCTAAATGCTGATTTCTGTCTACCTATCTGATACAATTAATCTAAATATAATTGTGAACTGGCCGTTGTGCAAAGAGGCCTGAATGTTTCAGTGTAGCGCCCCCCTTCCTCACATCACCAACACCACCACCACCTGACCACCGAACACTGTCATCTTCTCAGTGTAACTTTGATGTGATTTTCTGTGTGTCTGTCAAGTCTTTTTTTCTCTCTTTTTTTCTTTGCGAATATTTCATTTATATATCTGCTGTCCGCTTGCTATGTCCGCTTTCCTGTAGATTCTTGATCAACGTTACGCACAAGAAATCCATGTACTCGCGGGAGATATTAGTCTACTCAGTAATCACGTTCTCAACAAATTCTAAAAAAATTCAACAAATTTCTGTATGACTGACCGGTAGAGAGGAAGAAAACTGGGAACGCGAGAAACAAATCTAGGTGCAATATAACAGACGGCTCTGTTTTAAGCAAATTTCGGGGAAATTGCAAGAAATTTCATAGAACATTCATAACTTCAAGCCTTAAAGAGATGTGATATCTGATTATATCCCCTAATCATAACCGAGTGATATTACGATATTCTGATATGACAGTATCCTATAAGATTGAGCGTAATTAGTCACTTATATATGTATATTCGTTCGTTCAATATTTCAAGAGTATTAATTAAGAGTTTAATTTTTCAAGAGTATAGATCGCTAAACATTTTTTTATGATATTTTATTGTCGCATGAAGCGAGGTCTTATATAGTTGAGTAGACCAGGATTGCGGTTTTTTTGTCGCTGCAAAAATATTTTGGTTGCACACTAATCAGGAATCAAAATAGAAATTATGTTTTCCTGGTTGAATATCCATTGTGAAAATAATTTCTAATTTATTTAAGAAATTTATGATATTAAGAACGGGAGTTGTAATATCAATCAATTTTTTCAATAGCATATATGCATGATAGTTTGTTTGATTGCAAGGCTGCTGAGCTGTGCTCTAATATAGGCGATGTAAATAATAAGAGAACATTAAAAGGCTGGGATTGAAGAATCTATCTTAATAATCTGCCAAAATTTCTTGACGATTAATATCTCGTTAAATTACGATATATGTTGATGTAGCTTTTTAGTAAGCCGCACTAAAACTCGTGCTTACTTCATGCTTTTTAATAGCGCCAACAAAAGAATTTTACTCACGCTTGCATCTAGATCTCTATATTTGCTTATGAAAAGACTCTTTGATTCGAAATTAATTATTGTTATGGAAAATAATAATTCTATGTGTGGTCAGTTGCTTGTATTTCTTTGATTGTTCATTTTCGAGATGACAAAATTAGACAAAATTGGCTGATTGAAGAAAGGCTCGATTGCTCATCGCGATAACAGAGCCCTACGGTGCTTCGAGTTCTGAGTTGCTGGATAAACATCTAGAGATTTACAGCTAAACATGCAGCATCGCTATTGATACGAATTAATAGCAAATTCTTGCGAATTACAATTGCAGCGGATCCGCGTGTGCTCGTCCGTCGATTTTACCATTCTGTAACATAACGCTTGCACGTTGCACAGCTTCCAAACACCGTGAGCTTGTCCGAAGGCAAAATTGCATAATGAAGGTCGCATCGTGTGCAGAAGTGTATGCTATCGGACTAATGCATTTTATATGTGTGAATGACTTGATCCGGCATACGATAGAGGACACAAGCATGACCACTGCATAAGAGAAAAAGTAAAGCCGTATTTTGGTATAGCAACTCGAGAACTCATGAACATTGGCTCTTTTGCCTCTCGTTCTGTCGGTGGTGCGTGGCAATGTGACTAGCAGAGCCTTTGTTTGTTTGTTTGTTTGGCGCGTACATAACGGAAGGATGATGGGCCAGTGCCGATGCAGGCAACACTCTTAAACTATGGGGGGCAGCATGGGTATGGTCGCTGCAGCATTGCCTCGCAAGGAAGCCTAGAGGAGGACGAGTGCGACTCGAGCGAAGAACTTATAGGAAGCGCTTCTGGTGGGGGCCAGTCCGAGTCACAAGCGCTTGGGGCCCAGCCGAAACTGGCCCCGATCAGTGGCTGCTTGGGGCCCACAACCGTTTTCAGACTACAGTTTCTCGGGTCGGTGGAGGTGGAAGAGGAAGGGGGACGTAAACGGCGTAAGCGCCTTAAGAACCACATGGTGGAGGAGGCTGTGACGAAAATAAAGGTCCGCCCTCATTGCCCTTCATCCCAGACAACCCCCCTTCATTGTTAAATCCGATCGACTGCCCTTTGACTCTTACACAAGAGCAGTCGTTCGACCGTTTTATCCCTCTATTGATTTATATAATACCAACGAGGGTCAAACCCTTCTTACGGCCATTTCATCTTACGGCTTGACAATTTTTATTTTATTCGGCCACAAAAAACCCGCAGCAATTTCCCATAATATGCACTTTTCAGTTTACGAAACTCGTATTACCTGCGTACAATGCACATTCTTCATAAAACATAGTGACGAGTCTCTTGCAAGTTAAATGTTGCGTCAAAGTTAGGCGACTTTTGTCTCTCAAACTCTCAGGTTTGTGATAGCGCCGTTAATGATTATGCTCAACTTTATACAGTTTACACTATCGTGCACTATCTACTTATTTTACTAGCGGTTAAGCGTTATATGTGTTTAAAACATTAATATATATGTATTTGTATAATATATTTATAATTAATTACTTGTTTATCTCTACTTTGTCACATGCCGCTTCCTTATGATAGGCGCTGGTACGTATATTTTGTGTGTGAAATGTATATGACGTACAAATTCATAGTAACGCAACAGTTTTCTAAAAAAAATTGTGATGTGCTTATTTAGGCACCGGACGGTGACACTCAGCCAAGCACGGAGGTAGATCTCTTCATCTCAACGGAGAAGATCATGGTTCTCAACACTGATCTGAAGGAGATCATGATGGATCACGCGTTGCGCACGATTTCGTACATAGCGGACATCGGTGATCTGGTGGTGCTAATGGCACGGCGACGTTTCGTGCCGCACGAAATGGAGGAAGTACCGAAAATCAATCGAACTCCGAAGATGATATGCCACGTTTTCGAAAGCGAGGAGGCTCAATTTATAGCACAAAGTATCGGACAAGCATTCCAAGTAGCTTACATGGAGTTCCTAAAGGCAAACGGGATAGAGGATCATAGCTTCGTTAAGGAAATGGATTATCAAGAGGTGCTCAATTCGCAGGAGATATTTGGCGACGAGCTGCAGATGTTTGCAAAAAAAGAGATGCAGAAAGAGGTAATTTTTGGAATGTAATTGTGTCGTTTTTTTCCACTTGCTAACCCGAAAGAGATATAGTTCATACCCTAATGGCTCATAGAAGATGCATTGTTGTCTGTTTTGAACTATTAACAGTCGGTTTATTATGAATTCCCAAAGTTGAATTACTTCCACACCAGTTTCCAGAAGAACTATGTATCACGAACTAAGATGTGGATGTCAGTTATCGCGATTGACTTAAATTTCGTAATTGCATTGGAGTAAAGATTCTTCTGCTTGCAGGTAGTGGTACCGAAAGCAAAGGGAGAGATCCTCGGTGTTGTGATCGTTGAGTCCGGATGGGGCTCGATGCTGCCAACCGTAGTCATAGCAAATCTGGCGCCGGCTGGTGCTGCCGCACGCTGCGGTCAGCTTAACATTGGCGATCAGATAATAGCGATTAATGGTGTATCGTTAGTCGGCTTGCCTTTGTCCACGTGTCAGACTTACATAAAGAACTCGAAGAATCAAACGGTCGTCAAGCTAACTGTCGTGCCGTGTGCACCTGTGGTCGAAGTGAAAATCAAGAGACCCGACACGAAATATCAGTTAGGATTTAGTGTACAGAATGGAGTGATATGTAGTCTATTGAGAGGTGGTATTGCTGAGCGCGGCGGAGTACGGGTGGGCCATAGGATAATTGAAATCAATAATCAGAGTGTTGTTGCTGTACCGCACGAAAAGATTGTTAATCTTCTGGCTACGTCAGTAGGAGAGGTACGTAAGCGCGTAGAACTAAAATATGTCTTTTAATATGTGCTTTGTGTGCTTTTTACTTGATAGAATAATATCAGAAAGCAGGATTATGTACATAGGTCAAAAGAAATTGCCTTCTTTTCTAGATTTTGATGAAAACGATGCCCACGTCGATGTTTAGGCTGTTGACCGGCCAGGAGTCTCCGGTGTACATATAAAAAGCGTTCAGTTGCCTGGCTGATGCGTAGTGAACAGACAATACATCCACCATCCACTACCATACTATCCGCTACCTTTACTGTACAGGTTATTCTATGCAAATCGCTTTGTTTTCGATTCTTATGGGACGATTCGATACATTCACCAGCTCCTGCTTAGTAAACGAGACCTACATAGGTACGTCGCAGAAACGTTACTAAATATCTACTCAAGCATAATTTATATGATTATCGATTATTGTAAGAGATATACGTATAGTACTAATCAATGAGATTCTCTATAACAAATATGTTTTCTGAAATCTTGCAAGATGTTGTTTCAATGCCGATCAAAGCCGGTCAATGCAATTATGCCAATGCCGATATTTGATTTATTACCTAAGCGGTGTAAAAATTACGACGAAATTGCCGCAATTAGGCGTTTGATTTGTTACGAGTCTAGTAAAACGATAGGAAAAAAATATTGATTTTCAGTGCACAACAAGTGGATGTGTTACAGAGAATCGCATTATTCGCGCCAAGAAAGATGATAGGTGATGCAAATGATGCAGTTGCACATGATTATAAATAGCACAAAAACTCTTTACCAACAGCTGGAGCAGGGCTGGAACTGTATATTACGTAGTTTAATGACGTAGTAATATTTATAAAAAGGATCTCCCTCTATCTCTCGTGGAGACACTTTAAGCTAAAGCGTTTATTTAATCTTTTTTATCCTTAAGGCCGGCGAATACTTGCGGCGCAATGCCCAAGTATATTAATTTGTACTAAAATTACTATCTATCGTAGTAAACTTCGGACGCGTAAATCTCGTGATAAATAACGCCATAGTAATTATATAGAAGAGCACAGTAACGTATTCTATACGAGATTTTTAAACGAATAGATTAATCTGTTTTGCAATACATTAAGCTGACTTTTGGCAAGAGATAAATAAATTGTGTGTCATTGAACGGAAATGTCACTGAACAAAAATGTTGATTCAACATCATGTATGCCTACATATCGCTTATTAATGCTATTCTATAATATAATATCCACCTGCCTCGCGAAGATGAAATCGTAATGCAGCACGTTCACCGCGCGATATTAATTTTCAGAGCGACATTTGAAAGTCCCTATTATGCTTCATAAATGACTATCATTCGCGAGAAATAGGCAAATGAAAAAAATGTTAATTTTATTTGCTTTGAATATTGCGATATCCATAAGTGCACAATTTCCTAATAAATATTTAAAGTTAGTATACATTTTTGGGAAAAATATGCGTGTGTGTGTGTGTGTGTGTGTGTGTGTGTGTGTGTGTGTGTATGTGTGTGACTTGTCTTTTGTTTCTCGTGGATGATAATCAATCGTAAGCTTGCAAAAGTCATCTTATTCCCGGCATGTTACATTAATCGTTCGCTTCTTCGATCACACGTTGATAAATGTTGAGAAATGGCTGTGTATTTAAGAATCTCTAGATTTTATAGACGTAAGATCACACTCGATTTAGACATTTTAGAGTAGAGGCCTTTAAATTTTTCAACACTATGTCCTCTAGCTCTCTTTCTCTCTTAATACTTCATTAATTTTCCGCTCGTTTTAATATAGATTCAACATCTTCATCATCAGATTCTTATCTCTAATTGAATCTTTAACTTAAAAGTCACGCTATAAATTGTTCGAAGTATTATGCTCACAATTTTTTAAATACTTAACGATTAGATATCTTCCCATCTTTCGAAATTTTTTCACGCCATTCCAAAACAACGCGCATCTCAATTTGGAAAATAATATTTTTAAGTGATCTCATCTGCAGAATTCTGTGTAAAATTGGTGAAGAAATCTTAAGACTTAAAAATCTTCCTATATCGATCGATTTCTATCTCTCTAATTTTGCAGAATAAAACTCCTTTTAATTCATTTGTTTTTCGCGTTAATTTCGCGAGAAAGTTAAGTTCATAAAGATAGTCCTAGTAGTTAATCGCAAAGAGGCTTATAGACGGCATCTTATCCGTATCAACTTGCAGTAAGTCTTCACTCACCATGTATAATACTTACATGTAAAATATGTAAATTGTACTCGACTTAATGTGGCTTCACTGCATCTAGGCATACAAAATGAAATCTAGCTTCTCCCAACTTGTAACTCTTCGTCAATGGAAAGTTTCTTCTAAAATATAACAGACTGACTCACTTCTATGTGTAACCCAATAAGATAAAAATTACTCATTCCAGGGAAACGTCTACAGTTGTACTGCTAGGAAAAAAAAGGAGAAAACGTCCTCTTCTATATAAATACTATATGCCATAATAATCTAAGTTTTATCTATTTTTGCTGAAGATTTCTCACCTTCAAGATATTCTGCTTCAAAATATGAAGAAGTGCGATGACAAACTTTGAGATTCCTGATGTCTGATAAAATTTCAATGCCAAAGTACATTAAGTAGTGAGGCGTAACGACGGGACAGCGAGGTACGCATAATTTTCGACGAACTGAAAATTATTCAGATTTTGTTTGAGAATGTGCAATTATTTAAGGAACGGCGTATATCCTGATTTGCAAAAAGTAAAGCTTGTGTTGTCTTTACTTCTGATATTCAGGTGTACAGGGCATTTAAAGAGAAAGCGTTCGCGGGATTAAGTAGAACGTTCACTAAATATTAATATTGTAAAAGATATTTAATAGACATGAAGAAAATTATCTTTTCGAAGATAGAAGCAATTAGATCACTCTCAACATTGTTCAAACTGAGAATTGTTTCTGTTTACAAAAAGACTAGATTTTCGAGGCATGTTAATTAAACATCTTTCGCTTAATAAATACGCTCTTAAAGTCTTGAACTCTTCTTTTTTAAACAGCCCGTATAAGTCATACACAATTTGTGTTCACATAGTGTCATAATACCAGGGTTGGGAAAGTTACTTTTACAAAGTAACTCGTTGCCGTTACTCGCTACTCATTCAAAAAAGTAACTCGTTACCGTTGGTCGTTACCCATTGGAAAAAGTAACTCGTTACAGTTATCGTTACTAAAAATATAACGAGTTGTTACAATTTCCGTTACTTTTTCACTAAATTTTAATGATCTTTTTTTTATAATAACATCCGACTGTCTATATTGCTAATTCGCAACATGATGAAACATAACGTTCCATTCTTTTAAAACTCGCTTATGTCCTTTCCGAACATATGTATTGTACATGTACAAAGTAACGATAAAGGTAACGATTATATTTGTTACCATTACCCACAAAATGTAACTGCGTTACCGTTACCGTTACTAATGAAAAAATATAACGTCGTTACCAATTCGTTACTAAAAAAAGTAACTGTAACGGTAACGGCGTTACAAGTAACGCGTTACTTCCCAACCCTGCATAATACGTATTGTAAAAACAGTCATACGTAAACTTGGTTACATGACGAGGAACACTAATTTTGTAACAAATAAACTAGAGTTTAATTTCGGAAGGTTGAACATGTATTATGGGCATCTTTCTGCTTTGTCGACATAACAGACATGGATTCTTCGTATTGGTATTTTATAAATTTATATAAGTCGATTCTTCGATTACATTAATATCTTCAAAGATCTCTGATTTGCCATAGACACGGCATTTCGTACGGGACAATTCTCTGTGAGGCACGCGGATAAAGAGCATGTATATAAAAATTTTTCGTTGTCTTACTGTTTGATACTTGATATAAAGGCGAAAGTAAGTTACGGTGCACAGTGCTGTAAATCGGTGCGCACAGGAAGCCTCGTGAGGATGGTTACGTGAGAAATGTCACGAAATATATGTATAAAATATACATGGTAATTCCATCACTTCATTGAGGAGGGTGTAGTGAAGCATATTACGATATTGCATATCATGGGGAAACGATATATCATTGTGGAGACCTTCATTCATTACAAATATCTAAACGAATATGCAGAAAGTATTATCTTTTGCCGGAGTCACCAGAGTCTAGAATAAATCGTGACTATATATGTTAGGGCAATGAATTTTGGCATAGAAATTTTAACCATATATTCGACGAGCAACACAGAGTGGTATGAATATAATATATGGGATCAAACAAGATGTGTTATATATTGGGTGGCTGAAACTTATCTAGTCATTACGCTAAGAATAAGATGAATATATATATATATATAAATAAATAAATATAAATATAAATAAAGAAAAGTATATATATATATACATATATATACATATAATAAGTTAATACTCAGCCATCGCAAGCCACCCTGACTGAATGTGTCTAGCCACATTTTAATAATAACATCTGCAACTTGTACTGTCAATCTGGCCTTGCGTGGTCATTACTTGTATGTTCGTTAGAGGTGAAATGTAATACTATTAAATCGTCATTATTATACAGTCTTCGTTCGTTGTCTCAAATTTTATAAAAAAACAAGATAGATTCTTTTATTTTAGTAACTTAAAGGCATATAAGTTATTAAAATATATGGCTTATTGACCTATTTACGAGCATAAATTAATAAATGTATAGTAGAGGCCCATTTGACATTATCTGTTGATATTCTATTGATATTCTTCACCTAAATTCGTTTTCTATAGAATTTTTTTCTAGATTTTCTACGATTGTTGGTAAATTATATTATATATAAAGGAATGCAAAGAGAGGAGATCTAGTAAACTTGTTCCGTTTATAAATTTAAATAGGCATACAGTTCGTCGAAATGAGAAAGTTTCGTCGTGTAATTATTTCCAAGTACTGCAAGACATTTGTGTCACGCTCGTCCTTTTTAACGAGGACATTGACGGATAATGTCTGATTTATGGAATATTTCGTTGATGACGAAGCATGTTTTGCATCATCGAGCCTTACAAAATGAAGAATGATGATCGTGCAAAGTCAGTGTGAATGGTAGAAAAATTCCAAAATTGCAGTCAGAATCGTTATGAAGCAATTGAGAAAGAACCCAGCCATTCTCATAATAAATAAAAATAATTATATCTTACACACACATATATAGAGCTTGCGCTGTAGCTTCACCAGTCATGAAACATGCTACGAGATATCATGACTGTCTTTATCAATGTTTGTGAGTGTATAATAAGTTATAAACTATAAGTGAGCTATTGAATGTGTATATGGTATATGCTAGTCCATATTAAGATACAATAAAATGTAATTTTGAATTCAAATTCAGACATAGTTATCTGTCACTTTAAAGCACAGTACGACACATCGCTGAAAACGATATAGCTTTTCTTCTATTTTTCTTTTCTCTTTTAAAGGCTTTATTTCTTCAAAATATTCCACATGACATGTGAAGCAATGAGGTATATACATTATGAAGCGTTCATAAAAGCGATCTAAAATTATCTAAACTATTAATATCATGAAAAGTAGAAGCACATTGATGAGCCACTCTTTTCCCTCTAAAATGTCCTAACAAGCTTCTTTATAACCATTTTAGCACCAAGTTAATGTTGACAAGAACATTAATACACTTTGTTATAACAGAAATACACAATGACATATCTTTTAAGCCTATACATATATACATATATATGTATGTATGCTTATAAAAAAGAAATCAGTTTTAATCATTTTCCTTCTGTTAGTACTTTATTATTGAATTAGTTTCCATATTCCATTACTAATTCGGCAACATAGAATTTTATGTAAAATTTTATTTTGTAAATTTTATCATGTTAACATTTCAGTAAAGCAATGTTTAAACAACATAAAAAAGAGGGGTCTAATATAGTTGAAATACATGATTAATTACTGATTACTTAATGAAATGTACATACAATGGTATTTAATTTTTTTGGATCTTAATTATTGGTTTATGTACGTTAATTATTCCATGGTGTCTTTTGGAAAATCTTTCGTACCGTACTGGCACAACGTGATAATGCATATAATAGAATAATTGTTCTATATATATCCCAAACTCTTAATAATAATTTCTTTATTATTGCAGATTATCTACAATTGTTTTAACCTATTCCCGTGTCCTTAGATTACAAAACCTCTCTGTTGTAATTATTTAAAAAAAAAGATCATTAATGCAATGTTTCCATTTTATGAACACTTATATGCTAACTGGTTGTACTTCTCTCACATTTGATGCAATAAAACGTATGTTATACGTTAGGTATAAACCATAGACATTTTTATTAAGCCGATTATATCAATATTAATATTAATTTATTGAGCCAATGCATTATGATAATTATGTTAAATATTTCTATCAATATATATACTATGTTCCTTTGTCACCGTTTTGTTACAAAGATATTGTTTCTACTATTTTTCTATTTATTTAATTACATAATATGCAATATATGTAAATTTAACTATCTTTTGCGTATGTTCAATTCTTGTTACGATCGTTAATTTTATTTATCAAATGGAAAATATTTACGTATATATATATATATATATATATATATATATGTAATTTTCTATGTATTTTACACTGTCTCTTTCAAGCAAATAATTATAAAACAATCTTTTTATTTTAATCGGATCGATTTTCTCTATGTCAAAATTTATTGTATAATTGTATCTTAATGAATAGAATGTATTCATTGTGACAATACAGAATTTTTCTATATTCTTCTTACTTCTGTCTTATATTTACACATTATAAGCAATTAATTGGCAATTATTACTAACATAATGGAAGATTTCTATTCACTTATAGTTCATCTTTTCTGAGCACAAATCAAATGTGTTCGAATACGTTTCTCCTTATTATATATTGAAAATTAAAAAGCCTTCATAAATGTCGAAAGACGCTTAAGTTTACATAGATTGAAAATGCTTTTTGTATTTTCTTTAATATATTATCTATAAGACATGTGAGATAAATAATAGCTATTACTGATCGATCTCATCATTCTCTATTCTACGTATGCAAGGATACTTAAAACTATAGTGTACTAGACAGAGACAACCAGTTAGCATATATAATAAACTTGTTTCAAAGAAAAGAATTCGTATGTCAAAACATAGATCTTTCAATTTCATTTTCAAATAATACATTAGGAAGAAAAAAAGTATAAGTTGCAAATTGCACTAGTTTCATAGCAATATATTGAAAGAATTGTATGTCCGCATACTCTTCCTTAATATAACTTCAAACTTATGTCGTAACATATCTCACCGCGTCTTCTCACAGAGAGAGGCTTCCTCTTGCAGATACACAACGTTAATGTAGGAAGATATTTACGAAGTTTCTCAATGAGCGATTGAATAAATCCAACAGTGTTTTGCATTTCCCCCACGATATAGAAAATATCCATTCTGTTTTACTCTTACAAAACTTTTATTATTTTTATAGCAAAATTGTGGACACAGGTGCCGGATACGCAGTTGGTGCGGGTAAGGTGATCAAAAGTCTGGGAAAGGTAGGAGTAACGTCGCTTTGCTTTGTCGTGGGCGATCTGACAAGGCTGAGATCAGTTGTCCATAGCGTATCTTCGAGTCCATTCTTTGGCATTACGTATCGCTTCGCTCTCATTGACTTTCCAAAGTTCAGCTACATCATTTGCCAAAGGATCATCGGGATTCGGTGCGCTCAGGAGCGCTTGTATGGATAGCAAAACTGTTCTGATTTGAAGCGCTGGACTCCACTTGTCCTTGAGGATATCCAGGCAAATCCTGCCCAATCTACAAACAAATTAAGATGATCATATTGAAGTGTTAGGGTGAATCCCTATGGAGCGGAATAGCGTAACGCGGAACGAGAGCGGAACCAATCACGAGACCGTTTCAACGGAAGGCTCTATCGGAATGATCCTGTGATTGGTTCCACTCTCGTTCCGCGTTGCGCTATTCCGCTCCATGGGGATTCACCCTTACAGCGTTACTGAGATAGTAGATTCGCTTTTGTCATTTTCATCTTAACACTGATCAATTCTTTCAACAGAAATATATATGAGCAATTCCAATTATAATCTATTGTTATAAAGATTTACATCTACGTCTTAGAGAAATATGTATATTTTTTTTATTTATGCGAAAAACATGAGAAAGACTAGAAGTAACTTAAATTAATGCTTAAAAAGCAAAACTTGCACATCTTTGATAATCGAAATAGATGTATCAGTTTCCATCTTTACCTGTCTATATTTGGATGATATATTTTTGTGATAAACCTAACTTTAGGTGCAGACATTGGATAATCTTCTGGTAGGAACAATTCGAGCTTAAACAATCCACCTTCGAATGGCGAATCTTCAGGTCCCGTTACTATTACGTGAAAATATCTAGCATTTGTATCGTCTGGTACAGCACTGATACCAGGAACTGGTTCTTGCATTAATCTTTGAGTTTCTTTAATAATCCTCCGTGGTAACGCTGCCATTGTTTATGCAAAGATCTGTGAGGAAAAGAAATATGCAAGGTTACTAAAGATTATTTTTATATAAAATATATTGGATGTTTTTTCAGGAAAACGGTTTTGAATTAAAATCCAAAAGTTCATTTAAAATTAACTTCGAAACGATGTTATCATCATTTCTCAATTTCGAAGTTTTGCTTATAAAAATCTCTTAATTTTACAACAAATTTTTTAAGTTTATAAAATTCACGCAAACAAAACAGCTACCCTGTTTTCTTTTCCACCTGTCTTTTTTTATAAATATGTAATTTGCAATGCAAGTTTTAATCCGACGAATAACGCAACAATGAATTGTTATGCCAGAGCTTTAATGAAACGTTCGTACGCGAACCGTAATTTTTTTTCTTTGTTACAAAACCGTCTCATATTAAACCGACAAAGAGCAGATGTGCTGACGGAAAAATCATCTCGAACCTTGTCAGCATATCTCGCATACCATCGAGAGAACTCTCTCTCTTTCTCTGTCTCTCCCACCCTTTCTTTCTACACAAAACACAATGCTGGCCGTCAAGCGGTCACTTCGCACCGCGATTTACAAACCGGATATCCTGGCATGTGTCGAGGAGGCGGGGGATCGATAATCTCTCTCTTTCGCGGCCGACTCGTCGACAGGCTGACGGACGAACGGCGATCGGTTACGAGTTGACAGCGTTGACAGCTTTGCTACACCGCGAGGAGCACGTACGCGCACATATACTCACGCGCGCGAGAGAGAAGATACGCGTGTGTGCGTTGCCAGTGTCGGGGACGGAACGTCGTACTGGAAACCGCGTGAACGTGAATCTTCTCGGGGACGATAATCAGGGCACGCGATAAATCCGGGGGGGGGGGGCAAAATCCGAGGGCCGTTTCCTTGGCTCTTCGCACGAGAAAGAGAGAGAGAGAGGGAGAGCGTACGGATCGCGCGCATCCGATCGCATAAACAAAGGGTGAGAGCGTGACGTATCGCACGGCGACCCATCCGGTCGCTCCGGTTTGCCGTTTGGCGTTTATCGGCGCATGATACGACACGCGCGCACGCGCGCGCGCGTAGCTGTGGCCGACGTGCGGTGCCGTCCGCACGCGGGGATACGTACGGATATTCCCTACGTAAAAAGCTCGCAGCCTCGCGCGAGAGTCCTCCGGCAGTTTTTTTTTCCCCGCAACCGCCACTCCCGGCGCCCCGTGCCTCTTCTAGAAACTTCGAGCGGTCGTCGCTCAACGCGCTCGCTCGCGCTCCTGGCTAGTCCTCGTCGTCGCCGCCACCGCCGCCGCCGTCGTCGGCTGTCGTCGGTGCCCCGCAGCCGACTCTCCGGGGGAGGTGGAGGGGATGGGACTCAACCGGCCGGTGATCCACGGGTGCGTGGCCCCGCGGGATACTCGATCGCAGCCGCTAATTTGATTTCCAGCCGTGCGTGGACGTGGTACCGTACACGGTTGGTGGTTGGTCGGCTGGTTCGTGGCTTTAGTCCCCTCACAGCCGCCTCTCGCGATTCATTTTATCACGCTGCTTGATGGCGCTGCTCGCTCTCTCGGTTCGTCCGTCCGTCCGTCCGTCCGTCCGTCTCTCACTCGCGAGAGCTTCTATTCACTCGCGCGCGCGAGTCAACCCGTCGTTTAGCACAGTTTAGCACGCGAGACACCCCACTCACCGATATCCTTTATTCGTCCGTTGTTTCGGAGAGCGTCACCGAACTACGAAGTCATAAAGTCACAAAAGGCTAGAGTGTGTAACGGGAGCGCGCATCGACGAGATGGTGCCTCCCCCGGACGTACGCGTTACATAGATAGCGAACTGTGTAGCGCAATTATCCTACATCGTTCTAGAGTCCTAGATTTATAATATAGGACTCTACATCGTTCTACATCTATTAAGCCCCTTGCACAATGCCAGGCAACTAGGGACCCTCTAGGGAGGGATGCG
>NJRP01000862.1:19910-30764 GCA_003063835.1 Aphaenogaster floridana
CCTTCTACCTTCTCACGAGAGATTTCTTGAGTGCTTTGGGACACCCTGTAGAACTATGCACAATAGAAAGAATAAGATATAGTATATATAATTACCTTTTTAAAAAAAGGTAAAAAAGCGCCAAGTAAACGCGCTGGTAGTTTGTACCAAACTATATCTTGTAATGTCTGTATCTCGAAAAAACTCAAGTGGTAGTATCTTTCATTATAGAAAATACAACCCAAGTGGTACGTATTTTAATTCAAGGGTTTTTCTATTCTAACCTAAGTGGTAGTAGCTTTAATTTTTCTTAACAAAATAATTATATCACAAAATTGCGATACCTAACTCAACCCCAGTGATATGTATTTTGCAAAAAGAAATGTTTGAAATCATAAAATTGCGCCAATTACAAAGAGAATATATGATTAAAATTTTATAACATAAAAAATTTTTTAATCTAACAAAAATTAAAGAGTTAACAGTACAAAATGAAAAAAATTTTATTAAAATAAAAAAATTTTTATGTAAAAAAACTTGGCGCTGCTAGACTTCGAAAAGTTTGTGTTCTATTGTAATCTTAATGTAATATTCAAATTAAATTCTGTATTGCTACATATAAATTGTATTCTACATTACTACTTATAAATCGTTTTCATTGTTTTCCTTATTCAGTTTAGCAGCGCCAAGTTTCTTTAAATAAAAATTTTTTTATTTTAATTAAATTTTTATCTTTGTACTGTTAACTCTTTAATTCTTGTTAGATTTAAAAATTTTTTATCTTATAAAATTCTAATCATATATTCTCTTTGTAATTACGTGATGGATTACATGAATTGATGCGTCGACATATCAATGCTTCTTTTATTCGGACGAATAGTGGACATTTTCAACATTTGTTGTAATCGTACTCAAGATCACATTAAAAACAAATGTAAATAAACCTACTGATTAAACGATTGTCGTCAATGATTAATTCTAAATTTTTTTTTGTGTAAGTAATACAGTCAACAGTATTTTCAACATAACTCCTGAAAAAAATGTTTCCGCACCCATGTTCATATAACATTTTTTCATCCTTTAGGTGTGAGGAATATCTCCCTAAATTTTGGCCGTACTTTTTTAGAACACCCTGTATAATGTAATGTTAGGTAATAGCAAATAATAACAAATAATTGTCTTGTGATTTGACAAGAAATTTTATTTTATTATATAAATTTTTGGTAATGATATAAACAATAAAAAACAACTATTTTTGGGCAAAAACTTATTTTTTATTGACAAAATCTTATAAAAAAGCAATTACTTTTGCAAAGAAAATGTGGATTTGTAAAGAAGAATAGGTTACTCAAGTCTTAGATTTCTTTATATTACATTCTAGATAATCTTAATTCTTATATAATATATTTTAATATTGTATACGATATTACTACATTATTCTCTAATTTCTCTTGGGTTTTAATTCTGCAATTATGCACAGATAGAATTTCAAAGTTACCTCGCACTCGTCAACTTTGCTTTTAACTGAAAAGATATGTTCGAATGTGAAATATAATTATTACAGTATATTATATATATATTCGTAATTATATATTAATAATAAAACATTAAATTGTTACAATAAGGCAGTTAAAGCTAAAAATTCGTATTTTTGGAAAAGCAGTACAATTAGTATTTAATTACTAACATAGATAAAATTACAATAATTATAGTAATCAATCTTTAAATTAAATTTAGTTTATCACTGAAATTGATAACTGCAATAGATATGCTAGTAAGATATTTGAGTTTTTTGGGAATTCACATTTTTATCAATCTATTAAGTTTATATTTAATCAATATCCTTACCTCGATCAGCACACGTGTCCAAAATTTGATTGCGCATAGTGATATATTCTATTCTTGGACGAATTTTTGCGTCCATTAATTCCTTTATTTTCTCCACATTGATATATACACCTGACATCTAGAAATTTTACATATAATGAATAAGAAATAATAAAAATTAAAATAATAAAAATTAAAATAATAAAAATTAAAATATAAAGGATAAACACAGTAATATAAGAAACTAAATTGTTATAAACCAGGATACATAAAATAAAAATTATTAAATTAATAGCCAAAAGACGCATAAGATTAAATAAACCAGAAATAAAAAAAAAATTTTTTAAAATTATGTATCCTTCTGCAAAAAGTAAATAAAAAATAAAGTATACTACATGAGACAATTGTTATATATTTAATAAAATTTTTAATCATTTTTAAATCTTACCATATCTTTCTTCTGTAATAGACAGACAAATAAACAACCAACTTTTAAAGCCGATTTTTCTGTATCCGTTGTTATTACATCATCGTCTGTTAGTTCGTCCAATTTCATTAAATCCTCTAGAAGAAAATAATTAAATTAATTCGCGTTGCTATGTGTGTGTTTATGTCGGGTACAATCACATGAACTACAAATGACCACAAATGGAAGGAAAATAAGACGAACAAATTATTACAAACAATTACAAACAATAATGAATCAAAATATATACTATTATATTTTTTTTATTTTAAAATTCATAAACAGAAATTTTTTAAAAATATCAAATTTTTTTACAGTTTAAATTATAAACATTTATACTGTTATTATAAAGAACTGTAAACGAAATACTAAGATTTTTATTATTAAAAATTTATTTTTATTACAACAATGACGGTTAACGCGGATTTTAACATCTCATCCTCCACATTTTATCACATAAGAACTTTGACATGTCATTTTTGTGATAATTTCGGTATGACCTCTTATTATTTTATTGTTTTCCTTGCTAGTGGAATTTTATAATTATAACTACTATTAATTTATCTTCACAATTTTTAGTTTAAGTATGTTTATTCTTATCTTTTATTTTTATACGAATGTGACTAATTATTTATACTGAAGAAGACTGTGCAGTCGAAACGTTTGAAATTAAATTATTTATTTATTTATTTATCTAAAGTTTACATCTTTGTGTAATTATTTGCTCGTCTCTTGGCCTCCAACCTTTTTAATTTGCTTTGCATATACGAGCTTGAATGTTATTTAACTTGTATTAAAAATTTAATTAGTCAAAAATATAGTGCTAAGTTTACAAAAATCGATTGTCTACAGTTTTAATATGCACACGAAACATCTATAAGCATTATTAGAGAGATGCTGAGAAGCAATTACTTCCTAAACAACACACGTCTCAAAAACGTCTCAAATATATATTTTTTAAGACATATTTAAGACTTTAAAATACATCTTTAAGACGTCTTCATGACTTTCTAAAAAGACGCCTGAAAATGATTTTTTATAAGACATTTTGGAATATATACAGCTATTTATACATTATCGACATAATAATTATTGATTAGAATGCATGACATAGCTGGATGTAATGTAGTGTATAAAAATATTTGATCTTTAAAATTAAAATTATTAAAATCTAACACTTCGATATTCACAACGATACGACACAAACGACACAAATAAGACAAAATTTTTTGGAAATGCTTTATCCTTTGTGTGGCACATTTTTTCTGCCTGACGCATTTCTGTGAAATCTTGCATTTCTATGTTTTTTGGGTCGCTGATTACAAATCTGACGGCAGATTTCAAAAATTCAAAATGGCTTTATTTGTTTAGAAAAAATTAAAAATGAACAATCGGATATAAAAACCATGGGAAACATGTAAAGTAAATATTAATATATCAGAAAAATGTGAGATCATACTTATCTTCATTAAACTGTATCGTAAAAATGAAAAAAAAAGGTAGTAAGTATACTTATTACCACTGCCACACAAAGGGTTAAGAAAAACATAAGACAGAAACTGAAATTATTTAATAAATTGTTATATTAATGATTTAATACACTTATCTAATTTTGCTAATGATAAAAATTGATTTGTATCATTGTAATGTACATATATATCTTTATACAGGGTGGGCCATTTTAAAGTCTCACCTCAAATATCTCTTTTCCTACACCTTTTACAAAAACATGTTTCAAGTAAAACTTACTCTGTTTCAAGGGGGATATCTTATAATAGACACTTGTTTTTTCTAGGTGGAGGTGTTTCTGATATTTCAAGATAATCTTTGTTTTTTTAAATAAAATTATATGATTTTTAAAATATAATTTAATTTCTCCAGTTATTTGACATATAAAAGTATTAAGGTAAAGTTATGAAAAAATCAATAGTTTGCGAGATATTTTATATTTTATTCTGATATATTTTGACATGAAATATAAAATATCTTGTACACTATTTATTTTTTGTGATAACTGTACCTTGATACTTTTATGCATAGAATAGTGGGGTGAATCAATTGATGTGAGGAAAACACATGGTTTTTTTTAAAAAAAATATGTAATTGCATAATGCAAATTGTATCATTTTTTTTTAAAAGCAACTATATGTTTTCCTCACATAAATTGATTTATCCCACTATTCTATGAATAAAAGTATTAAGGTACAGTTATAAAAAAATGAATAGTTTACATTTATTTTATATTTTATGTCAAAATATACCGGATTGATTTTTTGATAACTCTACTTTAATATTTTTATATGCCAAATAACTCTTGAGCATTTAAATTATATTTAAAAAATCATATAATTCCATTTAAAAAAACAAAGATCACCTTGAAATCTCAGGATACTTCCTCATAGAAAAAACATATGTACATCATGAGATGTTCTCTTGGAAATAAAGTAAGTTTTACTTGAAACATTCTTTTCGAATAATGAATAGTTTCGGAGAAATTCAAGTGCGTTAATTAAAATGACTCACCCTGTATATGATACCTTTTAAAAATTACCTTTTCATAAAAAGATAAAAAGTAAAAGATAAAATCACACACATGCCTATTGTAAGAAAATTGTTTTATAAAACAGTATTATTTTAATTGAAATAAGAATCATAGAAAATAACGTGTTACAGACAAAATTATTTTATAATATAATTTGAGTTTGTACAAAAATAATAATATTAAAAAATTGCGCCAATTAAGAATGAAAAATAGTGTGTATTAAAAAAATCTGTTGTGCAAAATAGTATAATAATAATTTTTCATTGCATTATTATTATTTATACTCATAATTAATAAATATCTAACTTTAAGCATATTTTCACAATATATACAATTGCATTATTCTGTCGCGGATTGATATGTTTGAAGTTGGGAATTTGTCAATTAAAAGTGTTAATTAGTTGGTGCTTGATCCTTTTAAATAAATTAAGCCACAAGGTAGAGTGAAAAAAATAATACACATTTATTGTGTCAATTATACAAAGTAATACGTGAACGATGCTTCAAACAAGAATTGTGAAAACTAAACTTAAAGTGCATCGACTCGGTAACGACAAAAAGGGTTATAGAAGAAGGGAAGCTGGAGAGAGCCTCTAGCACACAGAAAAGGCGCCTCCCCCCCGAACAACCAGCGCCATCTCTCGATGATTCAGAGGGCTCATTTCATAACACTCCCACTGAGGCATCTGAGTTTTTGGTCAGTTTGTTCTTCAGTTGGTTGAATCTCGGCTTGGGTAGGCCCTTAGTCATTAAATCAGCCAACTGATTCTCCGTTGGACAATATTTTACAGTAATCCTTTTAAGCTCGGCGACTTTTTGAATGTATTTGTATTTAATGTCGACATTCTTGGTTCTTTGATGGAAAACTGGATTCAAACTGAGTGCGATTGCAGCTTGATTGTCCACGTTCAGGGTGATTGCTTGTATCATTTTTTCAGGAATGCTTTTATATGCTGCAATTATCTGTCTCAGCCATTCCACCTCTTGCGATGCTTGAGATGCTGCCACCAGTTCTGCTTCTGCTGAAGATATGATTTTCTGACGTCTAGATGCCCATGCTACTGATCCTCCGTTTAAAATAGCAACATATCCTGTGATTGAGCGTCGTTCGTCCTCATCCCCAGCAAAATCTGCATCAGAGTAACAGATTAACTCTTGACTAGTTTTCATACAGTTGTATGTAATTCCTTCATTGGCTGTTTGCTTAAGATATTTTAATATTCGCTTCGCTGTTGTCCAATGTTCTTGTCTGGGATTTTGTAGAAAACGGCTCAGTACATTTACACCAAATGCTACGTCAAAACGCGTAACGTTCGCTGAAAACTGCAGAGATCCGATCAAGTTGCAGTAGGGATACTTCTGTGGATTTCACTATTTTTTTTAGGACTCATTTTACTAGACAGTTTGACACTTAAGTCAACTGGCGTAGATATGCCTTTAGCTTCACTCATCCCGTATTTTTCGATCAATTTTTGAATATATGTCGCTTGGTGGATTTTAATTGTCTTCTGGTAGTCTCGTTCTATTTCGATACCTACAAAATAGTTCGGCTTACTCACTTTTATTTTGAATTCTTGATTCAGCTTCTGCAAAAATTACTGTAAGATCCCAGCAGATTTGCAGAACATTAAGCCATCATCCACAAAAAGTGCGAGATATAGCTTCTCTGAACCCATCTCACCGATGTAGATGCAGTCGTCAGCATCTGTCCTTTGCATGTTGAATTTCTGAAGAACTGTATTAAATTTCTCGTTCCATCAGTTTGGGGACTGTTTTAAACCATAAAGTAATTTTTGAAGCTTCACAATGCGTTTTTTTTCTGGCCATGGTCCGGTAGGTAATTTGACCCAGATATCCTCCTTCAGTTTCCCATACAAGAAAGCAGTCCTCACATCAAACTGCAATATTTCAAGATTTTCAGCTGCTGCCATTGATAATAGCATACGAATGCTCTCATATCGCATTATAGGAGCGTAAATATCCACATAGTCTACTCTGTATTGCTGAAAAAACCCTCTTGCAACCAACCGGGCTTTATATCGATCAGGTTCACCCGGTGTTACTTTTCTCTTGAAAATCCACTTACTGCTTATAACTTTCTTATCCGCTGGTTTTGGCGTATTGACCCATGTTTTATTTCGTTTATGTTCCGAGACTTCTTCGCGTACTGCTTTTTTTCAGTGTACCGATTCTATATCATTTATAGTATCTTTGTACGTCCTTGGTTCGGCTTCTGCGATGTTTGGTAGCAGGAAAGACGTTCAGGTTTCTTAAGAGTTCTCCGATCACGCAGTATTCGTCTATTGCAGTCTTCAACATTCTTACCAATACTTTCCTCTTCGGTTTTCTTCATCACTTCTTCACACACACATATTCATCCTCTTCTGTATCTATTTCTTCTTCTCTATCTGTTGATACAGCATTGTCTGTTCCTTCGTCTTCGACAATAGTAAACGAACATTTTTCTTCTTCTGCTCCCACTGTTTTCTGAAATGGATAATATTGTAGTTCCTCATTAAATTTTACACTCGCTGCCACAGTAATCTTCTGATTCTTCGGATCAAATAACCGGTAATTTTCTGAGTTTCCTTCGTAACCAACAAAAATCATTTTGTTTGCTTTCTGATCCAGCTTCAGTTGTTGGCTGTCTGGCACGTGAGTATAAGCGACACAACCGAACACTTTAATGTTTGACAAGTTCGGTTTTCTCTTGGTCCATTTCTCCAACGGTGACTTATTGCTCTTGGTTGTCGGTGTTCCGTTTAAAATATAAGCAGCTATTCGTACTGCCTCTGCCCACAAATATTTTGGTAAATGTCGGCCATACAACATTAAACGGATCATTTCATTGATTGTCCGGATGTCTCTTTCCGCTTTACCATTTTGTTCAGGGTTGTAGGGAGCAGAAGTTTGATGTTCAATTTCTCGAGTCTTTAGGAACCTTATAAAATTGTCGTTTAAATATTCTCGACCATTGTCCGTTTTCAGTACCTTAATTTCCTGTTTGTACCAATTTCGTACAAGATTTGCATATTCAACGAATTTCTCGAATACATCTACCTTACTTGGTACCGCGTATACGTGTCGATACTTACTCGCATCATTCTTAAATTCAACATAGTACTTAGCTCCGTTGAACGCTGTGGTAGGAAATGGTCCGCATACGTCCGAATGAACGAACTCTCCCGGTTCGTATTGCTTTTCTTCTCGAGATTTGAATGATTTACGTTTTGCTTTACCAAAAATGCTTGCTTCACATTTAAAGTTCTGTAAATCTTCTTTGCAGATTCCAATAGAAGGATTTTCTTTCACCAGTTTTTCCATTGTAGACAAGCAAATGTGCCCTAGTTTTTCGTGCCACAATTTCAGATTATTCATCTTTTGCTCTGCAGCATCTGCTTCTGCTATAATTGGTTTTATAAATAACATAGTATAAAGATTGTTATTACGTTTTGCAACAGCATACCTTACCGTTTTTGGTCACCTTTATATGTGATTTTTCCAACTCAATTTTATTTCCATGATTGGTACACTGCGAAAACGAGAAAAGGTTTGTACGTAAATCTGGAACACAAAGAACATTTTCCAAACGACATGACTTCCATGTGCCATTTACCAGTGTTTCAACCTTTATATCGCCCTTTCCAATAATGGGCACACGACTTTTACCTAATTGTTACCTAATTTAATAAAAGTCATGTCTACGTTATGCAAGTTTTCAAACATTGTCTTATCACAAGCCATGTGATACGATGCTCCGTTATCAGCTAGCCATACTTGCTCGCCTTCTGAAAGTTCTTTTGCAACGTGTGCACGAGCGAAGAACACTGCATCCATTGTATCCTCTTCTTGCTTCTGCGATTGCTTATTCTTGATGTTTCTTCCTGGTGCGCTGGACTTCTTTTTCTTTTCCTTTTCCTTATCTGTTTTGAATTTGGTGCATTCAAATTTTCTGTGTCCTGTTTTCTTACAGTAAAAGCATTTGCCTTCAAATTTACTTTAGACATTTTTACCAGAGAATTTCTTATGTTCTTTACCTTTATAGGTCGAACAATGAGCAGATCCTGTCGATGGATTGCCAATGTCAGAATTTTCTCTTCTTAAGACAAGATCATTTTTTCTGCGGCAATCAATTCAGCTTCTAGGTTAGACAAATTCTTGTCAGCCTTTGGCTTGGAATTCCAGCCAAACAGAAAACCACTGTATTTAACTGTTGGCAATCCTTCAATGATGATAGTCTGGAGCATACCATCTGAGATTCCTCTATCACTTGCACTCTCAAGCTGCGCTGCCACGTTTCGAGCCTCCGCTATGTAGTCTCTGACCTTTTCGTTTGCATTGAGCTTAAGATTGTGTAGCTTCTTCTGCAACATCGTGATCTGCTCTTCTGACTTTTTCTCATACAGATTGCAAATATTCTCCCACATTTCTTTTGCTGTTTTGCAGTGAAGAATGTGTTTAATAATAAGTTTGTCGACCGTCGATGCAATACAATAACGAGCGTCACTATCTTTCTTACGCCAGGTTCTTAATTCAGCCACTTTCGTTTCGTCTGGCTATTTTAATTCCCCGTTGACAACTTCTATAATCTCCTTCTTCTCAAACAACAGAGACATACTGAATTTCCAAAATTCGAAATTGTTGTTAGTGAGCTTGTTTATTGTAACTATATCTTTATCCGTCATTTTGCTCGTTACCTTGTATCATACTCACGTATTGTCTATCCCGTCGGTCTTTTAACTTTATGCCCAATTTTGTCTAACAGCGCAGTGGAAACGTTCTGGGCCCATAACCTGTTATTTAGTTGTAGTCCAGTAACTTTAGGATTTCACTTCGGAAAAATTCCAAGCAAGCTGAATTTTTGCATGCACTTTTATTTAGTCTTTATAAATAACATATCTCCAAAAGTCCCCATCATTTGATTGTAAGCATAATATTTTACAGCGCGTAAAAGGTGTTAAAAATAGGTTTTTTGCTAATATCTACGTTCCTATTGATTTTACAATTATAACGTTTATTTTGAAAAATAAAGAGGAGAAAATTCTCTACAAAAAAGGTCTTAGGTAGTTTTTTCATACACGCAATCGTTTTCGCTTAATCTGGCGTTGAAATTGCAAGCTAAGACAGTTATGGGTATTAAAGTTCTTTATTTCACACTGTATTGCATAGAAGAGCAATAAAGAAGATGTTATTCTGATTCGGGTGATTTTGTATGCACTGTATCGCGGATCGTTAGAGTTGAGAATGTTTTGTCTGATAGTGATGTCCTAACACCCCTTCCAATATTTTCCCTCTATTATTGCTCGAAAGGAGTAATATTCTAACCCTGGGGTCTGGACGTAACAATTAACAATAAGAAATTCCTAAAAATAACGCAGAAAAGTTGAAAAGAAAATTGCAGGAATAAACGAAAAATACAAAAATGAATGTAAAAAATAGCAAGCAGGACGAGCAGGATATTTATCGATAACCAGCAGGACGTGCAAGAAGATCGTCGACAAGACGCGCAGGATATCCGCAAGGAAGATTGTCGGCAGGAATCGCAGGATGCCCGCAGGAGGATCGACAGCAGGACTCGTAGAATGCCCGCAGAGAGCTTGTTGGCAGGAATCGCAGGAAGATCGCAGGAGGATCGACGGCAAGACTCGTAGAATGCCCGCAGAGGGCTCGTCGGCAGGAATCGCAGGATGCTCGATGAGCCACGAGGGCTCGCCAATGAACCACGAGGATTCGCTTAAGAATGCGTTTTCGATGCATTCTCGGAGCGTTCTCCGAACACACACACTTGTAATTCTTTTATACAAAATGACATAAAATTATGCTTCTACTTCTTTTTCTTCTTCTTTTTCTCTTTCTTCTACTTGTTCTTCGTTTTCACCTTCATTTGAATAAATACATTGTTCTAGATAATCCATAGGATTAATTTCTGGGTTGTCAATTTTCTCGTCTTTATTGACTTCTGTTTCGGATGAATCGTCGATTGGTGCAACATTCAGACAAGATTGTCCGTGACAATTACCGCAGACTGATGAGCAGTGGA
>NJRP01000863.1:3659-35178 GCA_003063835.1 Aphaenogaster floridana
TTTATCAGGAACTATAGAACTATGAAAAGTGCTATTAGAACTCTTAGTATTTTTTTGAAATTCGTAGAATGTCGTGCTAACTTCACAGACGCGTTTAAAGCCCAGTTCTACAATCTCCAGTTAACTTAACCGGCCGGTTATTCCATTGGAATTGACCAATCGCATTTGTTGTTAAGCAAAATTAACAAATGCGATTGGTCAATTTCAATGGAATAATCGGCTGGTTAAGTTAACTGGAGATTGTGGAACTGGGCCTAAGGGGTTAAACCAGGATTGGCAAAATTCCACATTTTTGGATAAAGTCCATGTCAGTGGTAAAAACCGGTATTTTCTGGGGAAAAAACGGCAAAAACTGGTCTTTTCTATAAGAACAAAATAAATAGAAAACGTTTTTATCGATATTCTAATTCACAGACAGCTCGAGGGCTATAGTCCTAATTTTGTCGTGCATTTACATAACTGTCCGGCGAGTTCAGTATTAATTAAGAGTGTTTTCCACAATTTTTATTCAAAATAAAATCTTCAATAGATTAGGAATCAATGTAGGAAATAAATTAGTTTTTTGTTACAAAATGTTAACTGATAAACGCGAACCAGATTTATATAGAATAAAAATTTTTAATTCTGTTACTATTATTATGTTTTTCTCTCATTAAACTACAAATTAATATAGGTAAAATTTAGTAACATTTATAGTTTATTTCAAAGTTTTTCTTTTAAAAATATATTTCACATATTGATTTGAATTAAAAAAACATATGGTTTTGTTTTTCTTTGAACCTGAAAAATAGTGATTAGTATGATTTACTAATAGGGTATTATTATAACGTTTTTCAAAAAAATATTTTTTTTCTTAAGTTCATACCCTATTTAGTTATTAAAATTTTTTCCGTTTGCTTCAAAACGTCCAATTTGTATTATTTTTTAATTATTAAAAATATCATAGTTTGAAATGCTATGAAAACGCGCCATATTGGCGTCGTAGCCGCATGACGTCACTTCGTTACTGTCGTATGTATATGTACATGTCAAGCCATAGGAGTTTGTACATAAAACAGTAAAAATTTATGTTAAAATGAAGATATGGAGAAAGTACGAGCCTACCGACGATGCTTTGTGCTACTGTGTAAGAACACACAAAAAATAACACCAAGCAAAGTATTTGTAAGTGTACCACAAGATAAAACTAGACGGCAACTGTGGTTCAAACTTGCTTGTCGTGTAGATGAACCAACATCCTCGAATTATTATTATTGCGAAGATCATTTCAATGTAAGTGTTGCATTAAAACAATTTTGTAATTCGTTTTATTACAGATTGAAATAAAATAATCGCATTCTAACCTTAAAATATACATAAAACATCATAGGTCTTCGTATTTAAAAGGTAGATATATATTTTAACTGCAGATGTGGAACAATATAAATTTATTAATTTGAATATTTTGGTACATATTTAATAAAGTTTTTTGTTATGTAATATACTTACGCAGATGTTTTTACTCCTCGCATTTCTGCAGCATTAAAGCGATCATCTTCTCTTATAAATTGATACACCATAAAAGCATCAATTTTTGATAGATTTGTCGAATTCGCTTTAACATACCTGCTTCCATTTTTCTCCGTTATTTTATAACTATACTTTTCTTTTAAAAAAATAAAACGGTAAACAATCTCCTTGTTCCCTGTACTAAATCGAGGTTTAGTAACGAAGTGACGTCACGCACGAACTAACCAATAACGAAGCGTTTTCAAGTCACGTGAAAATTTCAAATTTTTATCATCTTTCTTTATTTATTTTAAATTATTTATTGTTGATGGAAAATCTCAAGAGTTTGGAAATAATTTTTTTATTATTTATACTTTCGATTAAAAAGAAAATTTATAATAAAAATTTTTTTTATAATATCCTATTATAAAACAAAAATATCTTTTTACATAAAGTTACATAAATATATTTTAGTATTACATATTAAACATTTTTATAGTTTTTGCCAGTTTATTCCATTGGATAAAGTCCGGGACGGTAAAAACCTGAATTTACCATGGTTTTTTTCTATCCACTGGATTTTTTCGACAAATCCTGGATTAAGCTCAGTAACTCGCGCTAAAAGGCCATTACACGTGAAAAATTTTTCGTCGTAATCGTAAAGCAGTAAAGTGAATCGACCAATCATTCTGAAAACAGTCGAGAATTGTCGAAAACGTAAGGCTACCATTTTCAAACTTTTGACTCTGATTGGTCGATTCGTTTACTGCTTTACGGTTAGGATTAAAATCTTTTTACATGCAATGGCTTTAAGAAAGGATTTGTCGATGACAAGTACGATTCCTGTAATCGCACGAGCACGGAATATTTCCACCACGTGGTCGCTGACCACGCGTCAATAAAGAGGCGAATGTTATCAGGTCAGCGAATAGTCTCGCTACTTCCGTTTTGGTTTCGTTCCGCTGCGTGCACTACGTTATTTGCGGGGATTTATTTGCTAACGATGTTTATAGTTACAGGATGTTAAATAATAAAATGGCTCCAGATTTAGAAGACAGACAATAATCGTTAAGTTGAGTAAAAATAGGAAATATCTCATAGTTTAATAAGGGTGGAAATAAGATATTGGATTTTTAAAAACATTTTTACTCAGTTTGTTGAATAATATATGTTCTCCAAGTTTTTCATTCTTTTCCTTAATGTTCTGTATATTTGCGAATTTCATTTCCAAGAGAGAAAGAAGAAGGAAAAAGCAGTGACTTAATTACAATTGATTTAGTTGAGAAATGTTAAAGAATTTTCATCACAGCGCTAAACTGATTTATTACATACTGTATTTACTCTTATATTATATTATTCGAACATTATTAACCTTTACGCTGCCGCATTTTTTCATTAAAATAGTGTTCTTTTTTCCCCAAAAATTTATATAAATACCATACACATTTCGCAGAATTTCAAGATTGGTTCAGAGCCACAATAGTGGCTTCCGGCAGTCTAAAGGTTAAGCACCGAGCCATTATGGCCGATGATAATGCTCCGATCGCGATCTGTTCCTCATATTTCCATTACATTTATTTATTCGACCGAATATTTTTTCGCGCGATTTACGCGACTCTCCGCTTACCGACCGAGTTTCTCGAGATTAGTTTCTCAGTTCGCGGCGTGGCAGCGCGATACGCGCGTTTTCCACGCGAATTGCAAAAATTTCACCGTGCGATATCATCGGTCACCGCCAGACCGTACCGTGAAATCTCTCGCTGTTTAATTCGCTCGCGATGTAATCCTGCTTTTTAGCGAAACGAAACGTCTTGGCGAGACGGCGAGAAAACGTCTCGCACGTCATCGAGATAGGCGCGGTCGTGGGGATTATCGTTCAGGGAAGGAGTTGGGGGGGGGGGATAGACGTTGCACGATCGTTCATGACCACGGTGACGTTCAATTAGACGGTTAGGGATGTCGGTTGGAGAGGGGGGGAGGGTTCGTTCGAGGGTTAGGACGCGACGTAACGCGTAGGGCAGGGCGCGCGAGCAAGGGTGGCGAGGGAGACGAACGATCCGCAACGGACGTACGAGGCGAGGGTGGTAGGTCGTTGCCCGGTGGGGACGGGACGGGAGAGTGACTGCGAGGGGTCGGAGGGAGGGAGGGTTGGGGGAGGGGGAGGGCGGGCGAGAGAAGGCCGGTAAATATCGACCCTTCCCTCGCGTAGACTCTCCGTCTCCCATCCAGACATTCGTCGGCGCGTGGTTACCCTCTTTCTCCACCTTCCCCTCCTCGAAGCTCGAACCGCGGCTGTTCATTCTCTCTCCCACCTTCCGCGGGCTGCTAACCTACCGAACGCCCACACAGTGACGGCGAGAGAGAGAGAGAGAGAGAGAGAGAGATCGTGTACTATCGCTCGACACCACGAGGTTTCCATGCTACCTTTCCAAGGTCAACGGCTCGGGGGCTCAAAGACCCCGGGAAAAATGACTTTTTACGGCTCTTCCCCTCTTTCGCTGGCGTTGCGGGGTAACGTAGGAAAAAACGGTCCCGTCGATTCGCGATCGATCGTTGAAAAAAAGATTCGATCGTTCCTACGGACTCGGATAAGGATCTGCGCCTTAGGTAAATGACGAGAAGAGATCTGCTCGCGCGGCCGCGGCGGTCTCCGAGATATATATTTTCGGTATGATTCAGACCGGGCCGTGTTTTCGCCCGAGGACTTTGAACCTCCGCTCGTCTCGTCTGGCTAAAACCTTCGGGCCGAGACAGCCGAAGGTTGCCCGAGGTTACAGGTCCGCGCCTCCTTTCCCCCCCTTTTTTCTCTCGCCTTCGTCTGGATAATCTCCGTTTTCTTCAAAGTCTCACGTAGAGACACGGTAGAGCCTCCCCAGCATTTTACAAATTTTTCCGCAAGTCTTTCAATTGTCATTTCCTTCGTTCTAAGAACGAGAAAATGTGCTTGATAGATGTTCGTGGAACAAACACGTCCATTAAGATAAACAAAGCAGGGGAAAAGGACGATTGGGACGACGTATCCGTGACGGGTCGGCCGTATACCTGTTCACTGTAAATCCATAAATCATTAGAGCCTCGTCAACGGTAAAACGGTTCCTACGAAATTTTGAACGATTCTCCGGAACGAGACTTTCTCTACGAGAGCGCGAACGAAAGCTAACTTCCGAACCCGGAGGTCAGTCTCGAGCTCTCGTAATCGCGACGGAGCGAATCGCGAATTCGAACGGATCCGAGACGATCGACGGCGCAACTTCTTCTCCCCCGCGATGTAGGTCACGGGGGTCACGCGGTATATCCCCCTTCTCGCGCCTATCCTAGACCAGAGGCGGTGAATCTAGGCTGTGGGCAGCGCGTCGGTTGCATATAGGTATCGATCGGTTCACGGTGGTGCTGCAGCTTGGCCTGGTGCACTGGCGAAACTGGGTTACCGCCTCACCTATACACGATACCGCGATTCGCGAATCCGCCTCCCCTTCGTCATCCCCTTCATCTCCTGGGTGCCGCTGCACCCACCCTTTTCTCTCTCTCTTTCACCTTCCACCTTCCCGTGTGCACGCGCCCTTCGCCGTCATCCGCCCAACGTGTACGCCCGCGCTCGTGCGTCTTTGCGAATCGCTCGACCACTCGGATCCGGTTTTTCATTTTCTGGTTAACTTTTGTGGTTTAGGCCTAGTTCCACAATCTCCAGTTAACTTAACTGGCCGGTTATTCCATTGGAATTGACCAATCGCATTTGTTAATTTTGCTTAACGACAAATGCGATTGGTCAATTCCAATGGAATAACCGGACGGTTAAGTTAACTGGAGATTGTGGAACTGGGCCTTAGACTTAATCTGATGATAACGTAAGAATTGTGTTTTTCTATCTATGGTTAATCACTAAACGGTGGTTTTATAGTGATCTAATTTTTAAAGTTATCACTATAACTTTTAAAGTTATCACTATAAAAGAAAAACATCATTTTTAGCCACTAGATTGATGGTTTTATAGTGATAACTTTAAAAGTTGTCTACAAAACCATCGGTTTAGTGATTAATCATAGATAGAAAAACACAATTTTAACGTTATCATCAGATCAAGCCTAAACCACAAGTTAAAAATTGTGTTTTTCTATCTATGGTTAATCACTAAACTGATGATTTTATAGTGATAATTTTTAAAATTGTAGTGATAACTTTTAAAGTGTTTTTCTATTTATGGTTAATCACTAAACTGATGGTTTTATAGAGATCTAACTTTTAAAGTAATTTAAAAGTTATCATTATAAAATCAATTTAGTGATTAACCATAAAGAAAAACACAATTTTTACGTTATCATCAGATTAAGCCTAAACCACAAGTTAACCAGAAAATGAAAACCGGGCCTCGGTGGTATGTCCACTTGCGTTCTTCTGTCTTTCTCTCTTCTCGTTACGGAAAAAACTCTTAAATTACAAGATAATATAGAGGAATGTAAACCAAAATTTTGTCGAGTGTTGCTGCGATACGAAATAACTGAAAATATTTACGTTTTTTTAAACGTAGCTTCTTTTATCTCTTAAGGCTAATCTACAATGTTATGTGCTCTTTGCTTCCTGTTTCTTGCTTTTTGCATTTTGTCAATTTTTGGTTATGTCGCGTAATGCGATGTTTATTCGTTCTGTCATCCAAGATAAAAGTTGACGAACTTTGGAAGAGACAAGAATCACGATTGTCGGTAAAACAATGCGTGGAAAGGCAAAGAAGTAAGAAACAGGAAGCAAAGAGCACATTGTAGATTAGCCTTTAAATTTTTGTCTCCATAAGGAGATAGATATAAATCTATCTCTTGATTTTTCAGTCTTCAAAGTTTTGGACTCTTAAATGCTTTAGACTTGCTTGAATTCTGGAATGTTCAAATATTTGAATTGATGATATTTAAATATGACGATCTTTTACCTTTTATCAGCAGAGTTTATTATTATATTGAAAACCAATAGTATTTACGTTTAATACGACTACATTAAGTGTACAATCACATTTAAAACACAGATTCAATAAAATAGGTACAAATATTATCTTCGATTTCTTAAGTTATTGATTTTAAAATTCTGTTGTATGCCCTTAAACAGAGAAATTCAAGTGAAGGAGATGCGAATGGAGATACGAAAATAGAAAGTAGATATGTCGAAACGAACTTTTATCTTGTTATTCTTCCTAGAATAAACATAAATCAATCATTTTTATCGATTAATATTGTTATATTGATCTCTCGCTCTTGAAAAATAATTTAGAAAATTTAAAGCAGAAAAACATTGTTTATACATGTTATGTAGGTGTACACGCAAAGTTTATAATTTTCGTAAAATATTTATTATTTGAAAAATTAGCAAGTTGCGCAATGTTTCATCAATCGTCGTATTATTTTATAATTGGTGTTTTATTATACATGATTAATTAACCAGTTGCGCAATATTTCATCAATTGTCGTATTATTATTTTATAATTAATATTTTATTATACATTTATCAGATATCGTTTCTCTATATATCTCTTCGAATTTACAAACTTTCCTCTAACATATTTAAAGAAAAATTTGTGAGAAGATCGTTAGTTTCCGTGTTTCTGGGAAAACCATTGGAATTCGTGTAAGACAGGTAAATTGCTTTTACGAAACGAGTACAAAAGTGACCTTTGCGGGAGAGAAGGCGAGACTATTTACTTCCATAACGATCGATCTACATGTTAGCCCAACAATAATAAGATTCTACAGAAATTCATTTTGCCTACGTGTCTACATTCTTTTCAAAGTTTTTAAAAGTAACTTTAAGAATACTTTTGTAGACATTATAAATGATCAGTCAACTTTCTCTGACCATGTTGCCTTTGAAGTATCCATTCAACTTTCCGACGTTCACAAAATCGGACCTTGGGAAATTTTCTTTTGTCGTTGTTGTAACTTGAAGGTATTCTTTTGTCGTTGTTGTAACTTGAAGGTACTTTTATATTTCCCTCCTCTCCCATCAAAAAGATACGCTTGAACATCGTTACATTCGAATCTATTCATCTGTTGTCTTGTATTTGAATTTGCCGCATTTACGATATCTGAAGGGTTGGCCGAAGGGTCTGACCCTTTGCGTCTGCGTACACTCGCCGTCGTTGTCCCATTGTGCTCCATTGGACGCGTATATAGACATTACCGGCGTTTCTTTGCGACAATTTTACAGGCCCGTATAAATTAGCATCGTTGTGCCGTTATACCAAGATACATTTATTTTTGTGACGCTATTTGCGACAAAAACCCCGTACGATGAAGTAATACGTACGTTGCTTACACAATAAACACACGATGTGTATTCTGACATAGCAAACGATCTAGGAACTAAAAGGAACAAGGTCTCACTCTTTATTATCGCGACAAGCGGAACGAGGAAAGGAAATCGAAGATATTTTTTTAAGTATATGTTGATAGTTCTATATCGGGGATTAAGCAAAGAAAGGGGAATTTCAGAATAAATATACAGCGCATACCGTCCTCATTGCAAATCCTCCTTTTTTTCAATCACATATTTCGTATGCGTATTTCGATGCCCCGTCGCTTACACTCGTTCTTTTTTTTAAATTGCGATTAAACGTAATGATTTTATATAGAATGATTTTATATACAGAATTGCTATGATAACAATTTATAATTATGTGTTGCGCTTTATTATTTACTGAAGAAACACAATTCGCGCGTTACGAAGATTAAAGCGCAGAACAATTTGTGTTCAGTGAGGCGATTCTTTGTTTCTCCTTTAGCATTAATAAAGCAATATTATTGTGCGTAATTTGCAGCCATTTACTGCGTTTTATTAATAGAAATAAAATATCAATATTTAAAAATCGGCATATAAATGTAATTGTGTGGATACGAATGTTAAAGCTGCAGCAAAATACGTTGCACGTATACAACAAATAGAATAAAACGAGAAGCGTTACTTTTCGATCAAATCGCAAAATCGCGTCGGTGCAAAGTTTTGTGGTACAAATAAGGCGGGGAGCACACACTTCTCCATAACGCAAAACGCATAATGCATAAGGAAATCAGCCAATCAGAATCCTCGGAACGAGGAGTGGGGATGAAAATTAAGGATTCTGATTGGATGATTTCCTTATGCATTATGTGTTATGCGTTATGGAGAAGTGTGTGCTCCCCGCTTAAAACTGCGTATTGAAAATTACACGCGATAGAGAGCCTCTAGTAGGAGAGAAGCGCCAACCGACATCACGTGACACGAGAGCGAAAATTATCCCAACCAATCCCAGAGTACATGGAGTCATTGTATATGGGAGCAAAAATTATTCCAACCAATCACAGGATGATTGATTGGCGCCTGTCTCCTACTAGAGGCTCTCTAACACAATGGTCGTAAAATCGTCGAAACCTGGGGATCTATTCTTGAATCGCTTTCATGAAACTCGCATGCGAAACTCCAATGCTTTTCAAACAGGAAGTTGCATACGAAAAATCATTAGGGCAGGCTCGAGAATAAGGCCCCCCTGGTGGATATCGGAAAAGCGGAGGCGGGGCTTCCAGAAACGTCGTTACGTTCCTGGGCGTCTTTAGTCACGGAGCGGATAGATGGCGGTGGAGTCGGCTGGCGATACGCGATTCGTCGTAGGTCGTGCGGGAAGGGCTGGCCTGCCTCAGTTTAACGTAGCGCGTCCCTTGGCGAAGGGACTACGCTCACGTCGCCTCGATCGTGTCGTACTTTTAGCCAGTCTGTCGTGCTCATTCGGAGGAATAGGATCGGTGAGTGCCGAACTACAAACGAACGCTCTCTCACTCTCGTTCTCGCGCTTTTTCTCTCTATCCGCCGCCCGTCGGCGTCGCGGTACGCGCGCCACAGGACATTCCGTGCGTCGTGTCGCGGACGTTCGGGGCCCGCGCCATTGTATCGTGCGTGTTACGCGTTTACGTGCGGTGCGTGCGCGCACGCGGGTGAGAGAGAGAACGCGCCGCGCTCGGCGATCGACGCGGCCGTCGGAGGTAAAATCCGGGGAATCTCGTCCCGTGAATATATCTCTCTCTCGCGCGCGCGGGCTCTCCCTCGGTTTTTCCCCCTCGTCCCGAACGCGGTACGCGCATCCCGCGACGGAACGCCGTGAGGGTTACACGCTCGGGCGAGAGTTGGCGCGCTCGGTACTTTTCGGCGCGCGACCGAACGCGCCCGATCGTCGCGCCGTGCGGCGACAACAGTAGCGGCCGTGTGGCGGAGGGGCGACGGCTAAAAATTGTCGTCATTTTCGTCCGCGACGCGACAAAACGGAGCGGGAGCAGCGTCGGCGCGAGCGTCCATCGTCCTCCGCGCGCGCTCGCGCGCGATTCGACTCCGACGTGAAGTAAGCCGCGTGTTACGCAGCCGTCGCGTTCCAACGGCACGCAGTTTCCCGTAGCGCGGGAGTGGGCGACACACACGCATACGCGCGCGCGCGCGCGCACACACACACGTAAACGCGAGGGAGGGAGAGACGACGCGCCGCGCTGCGCCGCGCCGGTCGAGCCTTAAATATCGATTTTGGACGAGCCGCGATAGTCCGCCACCTATGCCGAGTACGCGAGCGACGTGCACGCGCGACGACGCGACGACGACTCTCCCGTGACAGTCGGCGACGGCCGCGCGACGGTCGCGCGACAATCCTCGCAAGGTCTCGTATCGTTTCGCAGGTGCTTACGAGGTCACCGCATCCAGTGATCTCGCGCCCGCGAGTGAGTGATCGGCCGCTCTCTCTAAACGTGACTCGTCGAGAATCCCGACCACGTGTGTGTTTGCCGTTTACGATCCCCCATTCGGCGAGGCCGGGCTCCGCGGCTGGATTCACCCGATCGGACGAGCCCCCCACCCCCCCCTCGGCTATGCTTGATGCCGCTCGTGGGGAGAGGTGCGACGAGGGCCATCATCCACCGGGGACGGCGGAGATTTAGGACTGTCGATCGAGCGGAAGGATAGGACGCGCGGGTCACCATGGCGCGCCATTGCCGACGATCGACGAGTTGACGGGTCGCGCGAGGTGTGCACGCGTCTTCTCGGAGACAGCCAGGAAGGGCGAGAACCGTCCGTTAACGGTCGTCAGTGACGTACGAGCGGCAGCGGCGGGCTCTCTCGAAAGCGCGCCACGAAGGTGAAGGAGAATCGTCCCCGCGCCACCACCTCCTTTTTGCGAATCGTCGGGGAATCTCTGTGGCCGAGCGTCGAGAGGAGGCGCGACGACGGATCGCGACGATGGTCGCGAATTCGTTTTATCACCGCATTTACCGTTACGTAAACACACCTCGTCGAGCCTCGTCGACGGCGTCGGGTCGTCTCTAACCACCGACCGAGGCAGCGGAGGGGAGGGGAGGACCTCAGCCGAGGCGAGGCGTGGGAGAGGCGGGGAGAAGGAGAAGAGAAAGAGAAGGAGGAGGACGAGGACGAAGACGAGGAGGAAGAGGAGTGCGAGCGAAGTCGCTCGCGCGAGGGAAAAGCCGCCGCGAGCAGCGACCGGGCTGCTCCATCCGGAAGAATGGTTTCGAGATATGGCGTCTCGAAGGAGGGCGCAGTGGGTGTCGCCGTCGGTGCCTTAGGACCCATGCATTGTCTGCTGCCGCACTGTGGCGGTCCCCATCATCACCACCACCTCACGGCGTCGCATCCCCAGAATCCGCAGCCGGGTCACAACCACCATGTGCATCCCGGCCATTAACCGCCGCCGCCGCCGTCGCCGAGTCCCCACCTCAATCAACTGACGCATCCCCAGCTCACCGTCAACATCAGCCACCTCGGCCATCATCATCACCAGCACCACCAGCAGCAACCGCAACAGCAGCAGCAGCCGCCGCAGCAACAACAGCAAACGCAAATGCCGCCCCAATACCGAGTCACCGCGAATAGTAAGTAGAAGAGAGAAAGAGAGACAGAGAGCGTGCGCGCGTGTGCAGCGCGCCCGAGGGGAGATGCATCACGGATGGAAACTTAACGGTCAGAGATTGATTCTAAATTCGACGTCTTTTAGACGTCTTGGTCGTTCCGCGAGGTAGGAGCGAGATCATCGAAACTATCGTGAACGATGCATCGTGGATGATAATCGCGAGATTGATTATGGTTTGCGGCCCTTGCGATCTCGGCGTACGGGAGATCTCGAAACGATCTCGTTTTTTTTTTTATGTTGATCGATGATAATTGTTAATAATTTAATTATCTAGCGAACAGTCAAGTACACGCTACGTGGTTCGATCACGAGACTGTGCGCTGGATGTGCGCCAAACAGCTGACCGAAAGTCAGTAAGACGATTGATCGATCTCAAAGTCTATCTACATATATCGACACCGGATGTATATCTCTTTAGTGGTCTATGAGAACGCTGTCTTTTCGAATCGAGCGCCGTTCTTGTGTTCCATTTGGACGTCTATCGTCCGTAGAATGCAGTGTTATGATTTATTTATTCAAGTATCTAGGAATTAATTTTTTCTCAGGGGTGTTTGTTACACAATGGAATATTTTGTCACTTAGAATTTCTTATATAAATCTTATAGAATCAAACTTGGAGTCTTTCGATCGATAAACTTGACCGCTCTGTCACCAAACTATCCAGTTACTCCAACCGATCGTTAATGGAGACATTTTATGCTAAGGCTAATTTTGCTGATTATAACTCTAATATGAACAATGTATTCCACATTCTCATACTTTATCGATCCATAATTTAACGCAAATCAAGCAGCCGTGTTGTAGATGTATTGCACGAAGAAAATTGGTTCAAGTAGTTTAATAATTAAATTAATCTAGAAAATTACTCTGCTTTATTTTTCTAATCGTACGTATTTTCTGTCTAAGATAAAACTAAAGTTGCGGTCTTGAATCTTCGAAGAGACAATATGTCAAATTAATTTACGAGGATTCTTCGTGTCGTAAGAATTGGCTCTGATTACGGCAAGTGCGTTTTAAATATGGGAGCATGTGTACACGCGGATCGCTGATAAATGCGGACAACGCCGTGGACGATAACACGGTGCAAAATGAAACATTCGGATTCACGGTTCGAAGCATCTCTATCTTACACGACGTGTAGTTTGATCTTATTTTAATACGAGCTACATTAGACTTGATTCATGCTTTTGCTTGCTTTTTCCCCTGCAATGCATCGATAGCTTCCCCGATTCCTATCGGTGATACACACTGAAGCGCCCATATCGGACTACGCGTTGGAAATCGAGGGCTGCGAATTGGAGAGTAAAATTCGGCCAATCAGATAATTTTAATCTCGGCACGCCTCGTCCCGATTGGTTGAACACTAATTTCCAACTCGCAGTCCTCAATCTCCGACACGGACCTAAACTCGTGTCGCAATATGCATTGGAGATTGAGGATTGAGTATTGGAGATTAGAATTCGACCAATCAGAATAAAGAGAATAAAAATTAAGATTATCTGATTGGTCGAATTCTAATCTTCAATTCGCAATCCTCAATCTCCAACGCGTAGTGTAACACGGGCTTTAGACTACGCATTTGGAGATTAAGGATTGAGTATTGGAGATTAGAATTCGACTAATCGGAATAAAGATTAAGATTATCTGATTGGTCGAATTCTAATATTCAATTCACAATTCTGAATCTCCAACGCGCAATGTGACACGGGCTTAACGCACGCGCGATTTCCTTTTGCATGCTCAGATACACGCGCGACGATATAAAATGCCGTGCGAACGCGGCCATTGGCTTGCTCCATCGTGGACATGAAGACCCGCGACCGATGGTAGCACAGTCCATCTTTTGCTTCTCTGCTTATTATCTGTACCTATTTATTTACCATTTCCGACGCCCGCTCGGTCTCCCGTAGGTTCCGTCCTTGACTCCGTCGCGTGGTACGACCTGCGCTAACGTAATTTCGAGAGAGACGACCCGGTCCCGCTCTCGTCATCGCGATCGTTGAACCTTTCCTTTTTTTTTTATCGCGCCCGACCAACACGGACGCCCGAATATCGGCGCGCGTGTTACGCGCAATCACGGTGCGGAATGATTCGAGGCGCGTTATTTTCGAGCGCACCGGGGGTAGTTAATCTGACCCGGTGACCTATCTGTCAAGAGTCGAATCATTTGTGTCTATTTGCGGACGCACGGGTTCGAGCCGCGTCGTGTCGCGTCTCTCCTCTTTCTTTCCTCTCTCGTCTCGCCACACCTCTCACCTCTCTCTCTTCTTTCCTCCGAGAGGATGAGCACAATGCCGCTGTCACGTTAAAACGATGACGTATGCGACGCTTTAATATCGATCCTAATCCCCTTAATTTTGTGGGAGCGTTGCTTCAGCTTGGGATCAGCTTCAGGAGATGCGACATTTTTTCTCCACTATTGTTATTTAGTCGCTATCTATGCTTTCTGCCGAACGATCGTCTCTAGAGGAGAGACATTTTGGGCGTGAGGCGCCGACGCGATGGCGACGTACGAATCGAGATTTATTCAAATTTTTTTTTAATCGAACAGCGCGGTGTCGGGCGTTTTTCCTGGTATGCGGATATCGATATATCGGGGCAGCGCTTCTGTTATTTAGGTTAGTTCTTAGCGCCCCTGGACGGCGCTTTAGACAATTCTCGATATAGGTCAATCGATAAAACGCTTTCCACCTTGTGCTGTCGTGAAGGTACGTTCGATCCTTTCCCTTCGCGCGACACGTCCCGTTCCATCTCGACCTTCTCTCCTCTCGTTGAGAGACAGCGTTAAGCCTTGTGTCCACGATGCTAGAACTTGGTCCAAGTTTCTCGGTCCGAAAAACGTGTAGCCAATAATAATTGCCGCTTTTCCGTAAAAGCTGCCAATTGATTAGGTTTCTCGGTCCGAGAACTTGGACCGAGTTCTAGCATCGTGGACACAAGGCTTTAGGTAGATGCCCCCGCGATATGCCGAAACGTAATTTGGGCCTTGCGAAATGTTAGGGCCATAGCATACAGAAAAACGTAAGCAGTAAGACTTGAGCAGTAAGCGAATCGGCCAATCATAGTCGAGAATTGTCGAAAATGTAAGGTTAGCATTTTGAAATTCTCGGCTCTGATTAGCCGATTCGCTTATTGCTTACGTTTTTCTGTGCGCTATGGCCCTTATCTTCAAAGTCGCGCGTTATCAACGGCGCGTTCGGCCGCGAATTGACGCGTTCCGCGAGAATTCATAATGAACGCGTTTCCGAGAAGAATTTTATTTTACGCCAATAAAATTACCTTTCTAAAGGCGATATTCATATTCGGTTCTTATATTTAAGACCGTCTTGAGCATGATTTCAGGATGCTATACGGCCATTTCATTGGCTGAGCGGAATCTCAAATCTACCAAAGATTCGACTTATAGGGACCTTACACGGTCAATAATACTGTCAGTATCAACAAATACTGACAATATTATTGATCGTGTGTGGTTAATATTGATGGATTGATGTAGGAAATTGACAGTGATCCGAATTTTTTGATTCTCGAGCATCAGTATCGTTGTGTGATAGGGATTTTGACAATAACACTGATTGTGTGAAGAGAACGCGTCAGTATTGTAAAAAGATCATATAAATGTCAAATAGTATAAAAATATCGTTAGATTGTAAAAATATTAATGTATATTGTCAATATTACTGATTCAATATTACTGATCAGTATTATTGATCGTGTAAGGTCCGTATTAAGATGATCGTAAATATAAGAATCTACTATGAATACCGGCCTGAAACTCTGTTTATAAACGCAAATCAAGGTAGGATTTCTCGAAAGAAATTTTTTTATTGAAAATACGGGACTTGAAGGAAATACCGTTCGGGAAAAATTAACGATCGCGATACTGGAAGAAGTATGATTAATGGCGCGAAGACAGCGAATAATATGACGCGTCTATCCTTGACGGGAATCGACCTACGAGCTTCTTCCGCCTCGCGACTCCGCGCGATCGCTCGTTATCGCGCGACGTCGCCCGTCGGTCGCCCATTCATTAAGCTCGACGGGGTTGAATCTCGCGAGAGAGCGAGAAAAGAATAGGCATACAAAAAAACGTGCGCAGTAAACTGAAACGTAAGCGAATCGACCAATCATAAGTTTTGAGTTTTAAGATGGCGTTCTTAAGTCTCGATTGTGATTGGTCTGTTCGCTTAAGTTTAAGTTTTACTGCGTACGTTTTTTTTGTGTGCCATGGCCCTAACGGGGCGAAAGGAGATCGGTTCCATGCGAATGTAACGATGGGCGGCGTTTCCACGGGCGATCTCTCTCGTTTCGCCGATAATATCGATGCCGCGCGCGCCACGTGGCTCCCCGAGCGGCCGAGGTTAACCCTAACCTAACCTAACCTAACCCTCCGCCGCTTCCACTCGTCTCGCGCAACGAACGTACGCGTCCCGCATTCGTGCAGTGCCGTAGTGCTTCCGATCGGCGCGTTTAAGGCTCGTTAATGTCGCCCGGAGTCGAAGTCTATCTGGAATCGTGCGCAGCACTTGCGGCGTGCTGCACCGAGCGCGCGGCGTGACACGGCGCATCGCCGAGGCGGCCGAGGGGGATCGGCGATTCGGTGGGTGGGGTGTGAGAGGCAAGAGCTGCATACGTCATTCATCGCCGGAAATGACGTACGAGGCCAGGCGCGGCACGCCGCATTCCCGATCGCGCGTTCTGCAGGCCCCCCCGTTCTCCTTTCCTCTCGATCGCGTAAGCTCGGCGCTCGGCGCATTTCTGACGCAAGATCTGACGAGAGATCTCTCATTTCGCGATTCTGTCGGCGAGAGGAAGCAAAAGGTACGCGGACTAAAAAATTTTATGTTTATTTCAAAATTACCGTTACTTTTGTGACAACTTCGAAGCTTCGGAAGAACTCGAAGCTTCGAAGTTAACTCCGAACCTTCGAAGTTTAACGTGCCTTCGAATTCTTTTTCGAAGCTTCGATCTTCGAAGTTGTCGAAAGTAAAGGCCATGGAGCACAAAAAACGTATACACTAAGACTTGAACTTAAGTGAATCAACCGATCACAATTGAGACTTAGAAACGCCATCTTAAAACTTAAAACTTCGGCCATGACACACAAAAAAACGTACGCAGTAAGACTTGAACTTAAGCGAATCGACCAATCACAATCGAGACTTAAGAACGCCATCTGTTTCAAGATTTATGATTGGTCGATTCGCTTAAATTTAAGTCTTATTGCGTACGTTTTTTTTTGTGTGCCATGGCTCCAACCATCAGCCCTAGTTTATTTCATTCGAGCGACACGTGTCTACCTTGCGGCCCTTCTCTCGAAAGCATTTCCTTTGACGTAAAATTATTTTAGGAACTAATTGAAGTGGGCAAGAAAACGTATTTTTCTGGAGTCGTTTTTTCGCAAAATTAACGCCGCTCGCATATTCGATCGAGGCCTAGTCGGGCGAGAGTGTCGAGAAACGCGTAATACGGAAACGCATGTTGGATACGCGTTCTGCAGTGTGGCGCGCGTTTCCGGTGGGGTCGCTCCTGGACGTGTCGCGAATCGATGCCGGCGCGGGGCCACAGATGGCAGCGCTGCGCCCCGGTCCCTGCCCACATGTGCAAAGATGGCCGCCCGCGAGGTCGGACCGTCGGTGCATTTGCCCACGTTCGAGCCTCGTTGTCGCATTCCCAGCGTTGCCCTCTCGTAACGACACGCCGTCATCCGGAGAATCATCGCGCGGACGCGCGCTGCTCACGGGAAAAGGAACGGATCTGTGCGAACGATCCCGCCACGGTGAGCAACGTTGTAAACTATGGGAAAACTATTCCATATTTTTCCTCGACTCGGAACCGTCTCCGCTCTTCCCTTGCCCTCCGCGCGTGCGTTTCGTTAAGGCTCTGGGAAAGAAAATAGGGAAACGCGCGGCCGCGTCGATCTGGAATCTTCTCGCACTCGAGCCACGCGGATCGCGAGGGGAGCTCGAGACGTTCGGAGAGGCTCGAGAACGATCTCTCTCTCCCCCTACGGGATTCCCCGCGGGATTATCTCGGCGCCTGGTGATCCGACGGAGAAACGTTGACGTCAACGTTTCGTGCGACGGCATGGCACGTCGTACGTATTCTTCTTGCGCGAGTAATTACTAATTGGTGCGACGTGGAAACGGGGCGGGACGTAGGCGAGGGCGTCAGGCCGCCGACGTTATCGAGATAGGACGCGACGTGTTTCGGGTGCTCGTCCGTACCCCTTTATCTATGCTGCGTAAGCTCGCGATTAGTTGACGCCGTGTTCCTCGTTGGTTCGTGTAAGAACTTGGATGCTTCTCTTGTCGAGAGATTTGTGAATTGCTGTGGCAATACTGCCTTTTTTTAATTTCTTTTAGAAGCAAGTGGTCTGTTCTTTTTGCTGCACTTCTGAACTAGTGCAATAAGTTAGGGCCATGGCGCATAAAAAAACGTACGCAGTAAGACTTAAACTTAAGCGAGTCGACCAAATCACAATAGAGACTTAAGAACGCCATCTTAAAACTTAAAACTTAGAGCCATTGCGCACAGAAAAACGTAAGCAGTAAGACTTGAACAGTAAGCGAATCAGCCAATCATAGTCGAGAATTGTCGAAAATGTAAGGTTACCATTTTGAAATTCTCGGTTCTGATTGGCCAATTTGCTTACGTTTTTTTGTGTGCCATGGTCGTTAGAATAAAAGAAAGTATATTTGTCTCATTCTAACTTATTGCACTAGTTCAGAAGTGCAACGAAAAAGAACAGACCAAAGGTTTTGCGATTGTTATAAATTATTTCAGTTTTGTTATATGGCACACGTTGCTTTTTTATATGTAGTTTCCATGTTCACCTTATGAGACTAATAATAATTATTATGTAAATTTTATATACTCTAGAATTTATTCATTCAGAGAATGAATTTTGAAATACGTAAAATCCTCGTAATAATAATTATTAGTCTCATAAGGAGAACATAAAAATACATTCAGAGAATGAATAAATGAATTTCTGTTTTGTTATTATATAATATATGTACATTGGCATATGCGAGTTTATTTTCGATTCTCAACGCAATAATCTAAAATACGTCACGTCTAGACACAACAAGATTAATCGATTTAAACATAATATGATTTATTTCGATTTCCGGCATACGCATCTCGCGTAAACGGTCAGAGCGACTTTTGCAATAGCATTTGCTCAATAAAAGATGCTCAATAAACGGGGGAAATAAATATGAGTAATAGGAGAAATGATCTACGTATTTCGTGCTGTGTTCTTTATTTTATGCAACTGTTTCAAACAACAATATTGGTTTACATATTTGCTGCATATTTTATATATTGAAGGTTGAGAGCAGTGCAACCTGTTACAACACTGTTGAGATACATGTCGAAATAAAAATAAAGAAATTATATAAGGCATGAAAATATCCCGCACACAGAATGTGTTTTCATATCGCGAGTGTAATATTGGCCTTGCGAGTTGCCGTTTTATGCCTGCATATTTATTGTACTATAAAACGTGAACAAATGCTTCGTCGTGACTCGTACATTTTCAGATAGCGGCGAGAACTCGTGTGAATGAGACGATTACGTAATTGTTGTACAAATGACATGTTAAGTAAGTTTTAAATTTTGTTTCAGGATCGGAGTTTCATGGAAACTACAGCGCCCAACCAGGGGGCCAGGTGGGCGGAAGCGCCGCGAGTAATGTAGGAGTACCCACGGGTAGAGGGCCTCCGCCGCTCGGCGGTATACAGTCGATAGGACAATCTGCAGCGGGTATACCGCCAGGGGGTCCTGCCGGAGGGCAAGCACCCTCGCAAGCCCCGACACCGGGAGTGCAGTCGCAACCACCGCAAGGTCCAGCGCCTACTACGACACCTCCTGTGCACACACCATCGCCTCAGGAAATGGGAAAGCAAGCCCACTTACAGACGCAGCCGCCGTCTTTACAGCAGGTTTATGTGCCGACGCAAAACAGGCCGGCGTCTCAGGTATGTACTTAGCATAATGACGGAAGAGAATCTTTTTTTCCCCCCAAGAAGTCGATTTTACGAAACTTTACATTTCTCGTTGATCTTCCGTACACAGGGCTATTATCAAACGGGTCCAAGGCCGCAACAACCGCGAGGTATCAGTCACAGAGGTGGCCAAGGCGCCAGTGGAACACCAGTAGTCGGGATGGCTGGGGTAGGTGGAGGCGGAGGACAACCGCCTGCCATATACCCTCATCCGGCTGGTTTGCCGGTACAGGCAAGTGCAATGTATATAGGTCAAAGTCAAGTCCATGGTCTTCACACGGGGCCTCATCAACAATCGGTGTATCCCATAAACAATCAAATACCGATTCATCAGGTACTTACACATATTACATTGATATTTATATTTTTTTGTTTAATTATGCATTGTTAGTTTTTTCACCTATGCGAATATATTCTTTCAATGTATATACAATCGAATAAAAACGTAACAAATGCTCTCTTTTTGTTTTCAGTTTTCTGGTCCACCTCAAAGGCACCAGCCGCATCAAAATCAGTCGTTTTATCAAACATTTCAACCTCCTCCAATCATAACACCGCCAAATGTGTTCGGATATGCTCACGCGCCCGCTCCTCAGCATGGCTGTGAGTTTTCCTACGATTCACGTAGATCACACAAGATTTAAATTAAGTTAAATCATTTTAAAAGGGCATATTTTCCGACAGATTATTACGCGTCAAACACAATGAGTTTGACTAGGGCGAGTACAAGTGCGGTCAGCGGTGGAGCGCAACATGTCGCAGGCCCGTTGGCCGGTACTCAAGGTGCTCCAGTGGTACCGCAAGGTACACTTCAGCAACCTACTCAACAAGCCCAACCTCTGCCTCCGATGGGTATACCTCTGTCGCAGACTGGTACGTTACTTTCAAATCTGTTATATTAATCTGTTATATATCAGGGTATTACTATCGTCAGGGTATTACTATCTGGAAAAATCTGGAAAACCTAGAATTTTCAGGGAATTTCTTTTTTATCTTTGAAAATCAGGAATTTTAATGGAATTTTATTGATACTCGGGGAAAATTTTGGAATTTTATTTTTAAATTTTAATTCTGTTTTTTTCTGAACAAATTGTTTTTTGATCATTTTTTCTTGATAAAATATCGACAATTGATTTGCGATAAATATGGCATACACAATCACATCCGCAATATTCTTGTGTGACTCATGAATTAAAAAAAGAATCAAAGTGACAGTAGAAGACGACACAGCAGAAGAGAGAGTTCACTGATAACTATACTGTAGTGAACCTTCCACATATTATCCTATAGGCTCCAATTATAGAAAAAGATAAATATAGTTTGGTGAAAGACTATAAGAAGAAGAAACAACGTTAGAAAGGGCGTATAAATTTATTTCAAAGTTGCATGAAAAAATTCTCTAATCTTGGAATTTTGAAAATATCTGGAAAATCTGGGAATTCTCAGGGAATTTCTTTACAAGATTTGAGTAAACACCCTGTATGTTATTATTTATATTTTATTTCTCTTACCCAAAAAGACAAAGCTAAGGAAAATATAAAGTTAATATATTATATATAAAGACCCAGGAGGAAAACAAGGAATGTCAGTTTTATACTTTTGGTGTAAAATAAATTTTCAAGTTTGTTATTTTCCCTATACCCGAATGTCCTACCTTCATTTTTTCATTCATTTTTTCACTGATTAATACAGTTTTTAATCCAAGATGTACATCAGGTTGTAGTATCTCTTAAACACTACAAAATGACGACCATATCTTATTTTTAATAAAACTGACATTCTTTGTTTTTTCCCTCGGGTCTTCGTATATATTATATTATATATTACATTTATTTTTTTAAACTAATGGATTTAATTTTCTTCTGCGGAACAAGATTTTTGTAATCTAAATTAGAAAATCTTAATCTTTTAAAGACGTATACTCGGGACACAATGGTGGTGCAACGAATACTAACAGTACCACCAGATCTCGGAAACCTAGAGGACAAAACGCCATTTTGGACATAGTAAATCCATTAACGGGCAAAAATATAAGTGACGAAATTTATAAGGATAACGAAACTACGCAGAGTGGTGAATCCAGTAATCGCGAGACGCCACAACCACAGGTGAGCTACATTGAAATATACTAACAATTGGCTAAGAGAGTTTAGCATGTTGAGAATTTAGCATTGGAGCCTATGCTCACTAAATAACTAACCATATAATATAATGCAAAAATACCTATTTGTGCATACTTGAAACCAACTCTCATAGCCAATTGTTCATATTTGTATCTGTATACCCACATGAGCCATGTCCTCTAGCAAATTGTCAAGTACTGAAATCGTACTCGAATGAGAAATATTGGAAAAAAATTGATCAATTCCTGAGACATTTAATGAATGTATACAAAAAAATTTCTTTGCAATGGCATTTAACTTCGATATCGTAGTTCGATATCGATTTTTTTCTCTAATTATACGAGTGAGGATTTAATGGCTGTAGGGTTGACAGATTTGTAAAGTCTTGATTTATTTTGTTTGTCCAAGTGCTTTTGTTTTGATTTCTCTCGCCCTATGATTTGAGTTTGGAGCCAGTTTTTAGTTGTCAAGCGTAATGTCTGAATGAATTGCACGTGCCACCGTCTATCACGCAGATTTGGTGATTGTTACAGAATAACGGTGCGGAGGTGATAGCCGATTTCGCGGCTCGCGTCGCAAAGGCCGCGACCGAGGGCTCCGACACGGTATCGACGAGCGCGTCCGAAACGGCGCCTAACACAATACAAACAACGGCGCAAACGTCGTTATCGAACATTCAAACCAATTCCGCTAATGACGCAAATAGTCAGTGTAGCAGTAGTCCGCCTATGTCCATAAAAAATATAGCTGGCGCTGGCGCTGGCAAAACGGTACCTACGATAAGTAGTCAATCGTTAGGTACTTGTAGTAATGCGACGCAAATCGATCCAAACGCGACAAAAACGGAGTCGAAAGCGTTGCAACTCCCCGTGAAGGAGTTCCAGCCGAGGAGTGAAATAAAGAGCGTGACGATCGAGGAACCGTCACCCGTCGTACCCTCGGTGGTGGCCGTCACGAATAAAGATACCGTTTCCGTACAGCTTACCGCGCCGACTGCTATCACCGAAACAACGGTTGCGACAGCGACGGCGACGACCGAGTCCGAGTCCGAGGCCGCTGAGGCTCCTGACGCTGTAGCTGCAGCCGTAGTTGGAATTGGAAGCGGACCTGGAACCGGAACTGGACCCGAGGCCACCAAGAGCCTTAACATCTCGCCCATAGTAGTACAGCCGGCACCTCCTAACCAGATTGCCCAGCGCTGGAATACCATGATGCAGGAGATTATCCCGAAAATTATCCCGTCCGCCACTGCCTCGAGCACCAATCCCGTTCCTACTAGGGAACCGTTCCCTAATCTATCCAAGAATTCGTCGAACTCGCCGCCGAGGAGGAAACCCAACGCTACCGAGCTGCCTTCGAATACCAAAGAACAAAAGGAGAGGAAGACCCGGGAGAAGAGCCTTGGCTCTCGGGGAGCCACTCCCACGCCCGTTCACAATCAGGCGGCAGATCACCATCATCAGAAGACGAACGGTGACGCGGCCGGCGACAAAACGGAAACTGAGGTGGTCCATCCCAGAAACGAGATACAGCAGAAACCATCAGATGGTGAGTGTTGCGATTTATTCTCTGAGGAATTTTTATCGTCGATGCTGTACCGAACGAGACTTGGCTTCGTTTGAAATTATCTCGCAGACTAATTCTCGTCTCGTCTCGTTCGATGCCGAGTGTCAAGCCGCTTTATTTAAAGATCTTTGCTCGTGCAATCTGCATATACAAATACGAAACCTAATCATACGTAAGCCATTATATTAAACGATAAAATATCTCGATAGCCTGAAAATTTGCGGAGGAGAGAGGATGGATGAAGTAAGGCGCGATATCTCTCGCAATCACATGCACGATCACCGGGATTTTAGCTCGGGTTACGCTTATGCGAACGCAGCCTTGAACGAGTTTACTCGAAGATACGTCAATCGTCCTCTCTCTTTCCTTCTCTCTCTTTTACTCGCGATTGGAAATTTGCTCGCGGGGCGCGATATCTGTCCGGGATATCTAGCGCTATCGATCACAAGTAAGCATATGGTTATTATTAATAAGAAACGCGATGCAATTCTAAGAGAATATTCCCGGGAACTAAACGCCACTCGTTTCGCTCGTTTGAACTTTGCGCCGCGCGCTCGCGATAGCACGATGAGATAATAGACGCAGTTTCGACTGCGCTTTCTAGATGAGCAAAATTTTCGATTCGTTCGAAACCTGCGTTTTGACGTCTCACATTATGCCGATATTCGTACGAAATACTCTAAAAGAAGGCATCGATTTGCAACATAATATTGTAATAATACAATACTTTAACACGTTGAATGTTGCGTGGGCCATCGGTGGCCCGCATTGAACTTTCCGTTCAGGCCGTTTGCGCATATTGTACGTTACCTCTTCTTCTTGATAATAGTGACTTTTGTAGTCATAAATATTATAAGACATGGTGGCCACTGGTCAGGGAAAACCTGGAAATCAGGGAAATGTCAGGGAATTAAAAAAATGGTCAGGGAAAAGTCAGGGAATTTTTTAATTAGTCAAGGAAACGAGAAGAAACAAAACTTCCTCCATAATTTAAAGAATCAAAGTTCAAAGAATAATTTTTTCTCACATTGTGAGAATTTTTAATGGTAGAAAATTTGAATAAAACTATTGACCAAATGTGTGAGTAATGTTCGCTGTAAACGTTTATGCAACAAAATTTTAAAAAAATCAATCCTGTAATCTCTGTGGCTTTAGTTGTATAAATACAATTTTTCATCACCATTAAGCAGATTGTAAACATGTTTTTGAATACCGATTAATTCAGAGCTTCATTAATTAGTCATTCGTATTAGCACTTGACTATTAATTTAAATTTTAGTCAGGGAAAAATTATAATTTCGCCAGAGGAAATCAGGAAAAAGTCAGGGAATTTTTTTCGCTCTTTTTAGTGGCCATCATGTAAGATGTATGCAGATATAAATCTATATACATCTATGTACATCGATGTATATAGATTGCATATGTACAAACATATACAAGATGATTCTAAATAAGTGCAAAAAATTTTAGGAGATGATTCTTTGTCGAAAATTAAGGGGGATCTTTCATATAAACATATACTGCTATATTCCTCCCTGAGGAGTTACACTCCTCCAAAGGGGGAGGTGAAAATTAGAAAATTTATTATAATTTTGTGTTTTTGTTCCATTTTTTCCAACATGTACTATAATTTTGTTTGCTTGCTTTTTTATTCTAAAATTTAATTCTCGTAACTCGAAACCCATGCCATTTAGCACCGTGCTGAGCATGATAAGGTATTTTTTTTTCTTGAAAACTATTGATTTCACAAAAAAAATAAAAGAAATAATAAAGTTTCTAAAGGAATCAAGCTTTCTAACGCATATTTTTAGATGATCACATTCCGGTCCGTTAAAAAGTTCTAATAAAAAATTGAATAGGGATTGCTAGTTTTCCCTTATAACGGAGGATTAAAAAATTATTATTAAGTATCCTTTCTACTAGTAGAAAATGTTCACCTAATTTCATTTTTTTTAACTTGTCCAAAATTTGAGAAAAAAATAATCTAATTTTTACCTCCCCCTTTATATCTCTCCCTAGAGATATAGGAGTATATATGTTTATATAAAAGACCTCCCTTTAATTTTCGACAAAAAATAATCTAAAATGTTTTGCACTTATTTAGAATCGCCCTATATAATAAATAGAGTAACGTGGGTCATCGGTGGTGAATGGAAAGTCACGTGAAATTAGTGCGTCACTCAACGTGCTAAATACGTTAAATCTGCATCATTCCGTCCGGTCGGTTATCAGGGTTAGGTTAGTTACCCCTGCAGCAACTTCCGGTTGCAGGATCGCCAATAAAATTTGAACTGCAACGTTCCGAGGCACGTTGCCACAGTATAACTACATACAGTAGCGACAGTAGCTGTCGGTTCCTTTGATGTAGCCGTATTCGATCACGTGACGGTCAGCCATGTTGTCGGTTGTACGGGCGCTTAAATTTGAACGATATTAAGAAACGCCGATTGGCGGCCAATATATCGCCATGACAGTCCGCCATATTCTTAGATGTACCGGCGACGCATGCGCAAAAGTAAATTAACTCTCCAATTTTGGAGCACTGTCGCTACTGTATGTAATTATACTGTGACGTTGCTCCGAAAGGTACCGCAAAATGTTCCCGCGCGCGCACGTGTCGTTGCGAAGCTCTGCGTCGGCGTCGGCGAATCTCGGCACTTGCACTGAAGAGGGCACCCTCCGAACCCTAACCTAACGTGACCTAACCTTACTTGATCTAACCTAAAAGCCACGAGGAGAATCGAATTTGTCGCGTGCCGCTGCGAACCGGGGTTCTAACGGGGTGCTGCTATCGTTCCGAAATATATATACATTGTTCCGTGCGTTTTTATCACGCGTCTCCTTCACTTTGAACGAATCGAACGTCGAGCTGAGCCACGAAGGCCACAAAAATTACGAAACGTTCGAATTTCGAACCCGCCCGACCATTGCTCGACAAAAGCGCAACGTGGTCCGCGTCGCGTCAGCCGAGAATTTTAAATGTTCCATGTTTAAATGTTTATTTAAATTGAATCGGACTTGATCGTCAATTTTATACTTGATCCTCGAAAAATCAAAAGTGTCCCGCGATAGTTCGCGTTGTACGAAGCGTCGGTGATTTACAGTGCCACGTGATTTCGCTGTGATTATGTTTGTCTAGTGCCATTTTGTTTATTTATATTGTAAAGTCCTTCCTATTCGAATTTCGGACATCGGTAAACCATATTCCGGACTATAACGGGAGTCGCAAAAATGAAGAGGGGTAAGATATATAGTATTTTTATATTTTCCTTATTTTCGCGTGTACAACAAAGATTCTGAAGGATTCTTCCTTCGAAGAAACTTTTAAGTCAGTGGCACATACAAAAACGTAAAGCAGTAAGACGTAAAGCAGTAAGAAAATCAATATTTTCTATTTGTTACTGCTTAAGTTATCGCCGTACTGCTTGATTGTGATTGTTCGATTTATTTACTGCTTGCGCCTTACTGCTTACGTTTTTCTGTGTGCCATGGCTCTTAAGAGGCGAATAGCGATCGCAAGGAAACGTGGCGTTTTCGAACGGTCCACCGGTCTATTGTTAATTTATTTATTTTTCGCGGGAAGGATACTACCCGGGTCAACTTCATCAGAGTCTCTGCGAAATAATCGATACAGTCGGCATGTCGCCTATTTTTCTCTCCTCTCCGTCCCAAGCTCCGCTTTGAAAAATCATCGTCGGCATTTCGCGTCTGAACAATCGGAATTCCTTCGATGACCGTTACGGACGACGAAGGTCCCTCGAGATTCCCTCGTCTATTTTCTGCGCTATGATACGATCGCGCGGTAGGTAGGTAGGTAGGTAGGTAACTTGGCGAACGAGAGAGGCGGACAAGGCAAGGCGAAGCAAAGGAAGGCAAGGAAGGCGAGGCGAGGCGAATCGGAGCCAAGCCGAGCCGAGCCGAGAGCCGAGTGAGACCAAGGCGGACGGTGACGCGATTGCGCGAAAATGGCCGACGAGCCGCGATGACGAACGAAGCCGGGATTAACCGGTGCGGTGGACCGACCGGCGCTGGAAGGAACGGGCGAAGGAAGGTGGAGGAGGGAGAGGAAGTCCTCCATCGTCGCCGAGGGGACCGGACGGCCTTCAGTAGCCAGCACGTGCTGGGCTAGCCGGTTGCATTTTACACCGCTCTCTTCTCCCAATTCTGTCCCTACCTTTTTTTATTTTTTTACACCTTATTCTTTTATCCTTATTTTTTTTAAGTTCGTCTTATCCCACCCCGAAAACGGCACGTCGAGGATCGATTCGCGACTCCACTTTTAATCCCGGTTTTTACTTGCCCCTTTCCTTTATCTCCCATAACCCGCGCGCACCTTATGCATCACTCCACCGCTCAGGCAACGAATACGCTTATTATACCGTTTCTCCGCATCGCGTTTTACAGTTTATACCCCGCGACGTAACGACCCTCGCGACAATTGTACATATACGTATATTTTTTTTTTATCGAATTGCGACGAGCGCCCTATACACGCATCGTTTTATCCGAATCCTTTTTCCCCTCTGCGCATCCATCTGTCTCGATCCTTGTCTGGAACCCACGAGAGAGTCCGGCTTCCGTTCCTCCTCGTTGGTCTCGAGGAATGAATTTCGGTCCAGTGAGAAGTTCGTGTCGCGTGTTCGAGAACGCGAAACAGTGAAGTGTGCGAAGACTGGAGCGCAAAACGAGTGCAAAACGGTGCACGAGAGGACTCTACATTGAGAGATGTATGTACGAATTTCATTAAGAGACACGGTAGTGCCTCGCGCCAAGTGTACGTTTCCTTCTCGGTATCTCCCCGTTGCACCTTTCGGCAACGTGATCGAAGATGTCGGTACCTCGGTGACAACGTGGTCCCCGACATCTTGTGGTCGGCGATGCGAGCCGAGTCGAAGGCGAGGCTCGTAGCGTGGAGCGACGAGACGAGGGGCGGGGCGCGCGCGCACTCGTGGCGTCCGCTTACTTATCTTATTTGTTTCATTAGATTTGTAAATTGCATGCGCGCGGACCATACGTGGCGGAGTCTCGCTCCGATAATATCGCCGCTGTGCGCGAACGGCGCGGCCGTGCGGCGGCGTTCAGGGGCGCCGGAATCGCTGGAGGAAGGCGGTCGCTCAAATATGGCCACCAAAATCTGGCCGCGTGCGCGCGCACGCACACGCGCACATTCACGTAGCTACTTGGCGTGGGCCCCCGGGTGGGCGCCTCGCTCCGATTTTTCTCTCCCTCTCTCCCTCGCGTGGCGTTATCTAAAATTATGAATATCGCGCGTTCGTCGCGATTTCCCGGCTTATCGCACATGTCGCAACGTTGCTCGGCTTTTCTTTTTCTTTTTTTTTTTTTTTTACCACCACGTGGACGCGTTCCTAGTGCGCGCTTCCATAAGAACGGTTCGTTTGATCGCGCTCGGAGACTCGGAATCGTTCGATCGCATTTCGGCGGTCACGGAGAAAGGCAATGTAGTCGGAGAAATGCGATGTAGTCGAATTACGTGCGACAAGCGCGATCAATGGCATTGTCTCCGGGAAGAAGTCGCGCCCGTCCACGCGGTGGCGCGTGGCCATTTTGTGAAATGATCGAGAGAGAACGCAGCACCATATTGGTTCGTCGAGGTTCGTCCCCGATGGATTATCGACCTTCGCAAAACTATGCCTCTTCGTTCGATCCTCGGTGCCGTCGAGTGTTTACGAATTCAAAGTCCCCCGTTCAGATATGTCACGCGAATCGACCTTCAACTCTTCGATAATAAAACACCAAGACTCTTGTTTGTATCGAACTTCAAAATAATCTTTTCGGATTATTTGCAAGTGGAAGGTTGATCCATATTGAACGTTACATCAAAGAGTTCGAAATGATCGTAATAATGGCCGCGTTCAGCAGAAAAAGCAGCTTTGCAACTGTTGTAATATTCTTTAATATGATTGGTTCTTGCCCTTGGTTCCTCCTGCATCTAAGTGTATAAACCAATCAGATTAAGGAATTTTACAACTGTTGCAAAGCTGCTTTTTCTGCTGAACGCAGCCATAGGGCTATTTTCAGCAGAAAAAGCAGCTTTGTAAAGCAACTCTTGTAAGATTCTTAATATGATTGGCTTACACTTATTGTTAGATTCAACGAGGAACAAGGGCAAGAACCTATCATATTAAAGAATCTTACAACAGTTGCAAAGCTGCTTTTTCTGCTGAACGCAGCCAATGCAACGTCTTGATTCGGTCTCCCTCATTCAAAATCGCCGCAAAATATGTGAGCGCGTTAAAGTCGTCCCGTCTGGTTTCTCACCGAAACGACCCGGGAGATGCATCGCCGATAGCAGTATCATCGTCGAAATCGCGCGTGCATGCTCCCAATCCGGTAAAAGAAGTCCCCTCGGCAGGCCGGGGTCACGGCCGCGTGTGGTAACCGCAGACGCGCGAGTGCGTGAGGATGTGCGCATGCGTGCGTGCGTGCGTGCGTGCGTGCGGGCGCCCTCGGTTAACGCCATTTCACAAGAGCACGCGGCGCGCGTGTGCGTTGAAAAAAATATCACGAGACTTTCGGCGGGGCAACCTTGAGCCGCCGCCGCCGCCGCCGCCGCCACCGCTCGTCGTCATCCGGCGATCGGGTGAAAGTCTTCCGTGGCTTGAGAAAAGTCCGCACGTAACCTCGGAAAACGCGCGCTGCGCGCAGCTGTTCTCAAACGGCGAACAGAAAGATCTTTCGATGCGAAGGAAAGGGCGCGCACGCGTTTGCATTCTAGAGTTCCTCAAGAAAGCGTCATGGCATACAGAAAAACGTAAGCGGTAAGCGAATCGGCCAATCACAGTCGAGAATTGTCGAAAACGAGACTACCATCTTAAAACTTTCAATTCTGATTGGTCAGTTTGCTCACTGTTTAAATCTTGCTGCTCGCGTTTTTCTATGTGCCCATTGGCCTAAGAGTTTAGACACCGTCCGCCATTTTCAGATTATAGTGCGCTTTTCAAAAACGTTCAAATCAGTTTAATATCTATGCAGTTTAGGTATTAATAGAAAAATGAATTTAATAATTGGCATAAACATTATTATTACTATAATGAGTAAATCTGTAAAAGAAATTACACACAGTGAAATATAAATTTCTTCGTAGTTAGCCTGAAACATATGGCGGATCAGTCAAAAATTGTTTAAGCGGTGACACACTCTTATTTGAGGAACTCTCTGCATTCCGAGATATATTCTTTTCTCACGGGCAACGAGGCAAAAGAATTTGTCCGATTCGAATGAATCGCTCGTAGTTAATAGATAAAAAAAAGGCGATGTCACGCTGACATCTTTTATTCACTGCAGTACCGATAAGGAAACTCGCGGAGGAGTCGTAATGGTGTTTCATAACTAAAAGTATTAACGATGAGGTACGCAGCCACGTTTGAAAATCAGGGTCGTTACAATTTAAACATTTAGGTTATGTTTAAACATTGGCCGCGTTTAGCAGAAAAAGCAGCTTTGCAACTGTCGTAAGATTCTTTAATACGATTGGTCCTTGCTTTTAGTTCCTTTTGGATCTAAATGTATAAATCAATTATATTAAAGAATTTTACAGTTGCAAAATTGCTTTTTCTGCCCAACGCAGCCATTTAGGGCACGTTTTCAAACACGTGTCTTTCTAACACTGTTCAAGACACATTCAAGAATTCGTTTCAAGCCAAAAAGATGCGACGTTTCGTCGTTTCTCGAGGGGGGGAAAAAACGCGATTTTTTAGCAACCTCGCTGGAAATGGCGATAAACGTATCGGAGTGGACGAGATATATCGACGCGCGAAACTTTTTCCGTCGTCAAGCGCGATGCTCTTTGAGCTCCGTCGCGACGTTCGACAGCGATAGACGATTCTCGCGCGCGCGACTCCCTCCGCGATCTCTCGGAGCCGTCTAATTATATCGTCTCTCTCGAAATCCGCGGCCGCGCGTCATCGCGTTTTCGGAGACGCGATCCGATCCTCGCCGTATCACGATTTTTATTTATCGCCGCGGAATCGAATTCCTTTCGCGTGAGGGGGAGAGAGGGAGAACGAATGAATGAATCGCTATTTATTAGGCACTCGCTATTCTCTCATTGCGCAGCACTTCAACATAAATGTTTTGGAAAAAAAATAGCAACTAAAATGCACGCATTAACACTTTCTTTACCGGTCCGATTTTCGTTAACTTTCCTAGACTGATAATTTTGGACTTTTAACTAGAGTTTCCAATCCCGAAGACGATTTATAATCTTGGGATTTCGAGATAATTCTGTATTATATCCCGGGATCCCGGGACCAATCTTAGAATTATGTATATACAGGGTGATTCAAAAGGTAAGGTCAACCGGCGAGGAGGTGGTTCAGGGCGATGTTTAGAGTAGAAAAGTCCTTTGTCATTTTTTTTTATTTGCAACCGTTTCACAGTTACAGGTCAAACATTTAATT
>NJRP01000863.1:35463-58482 GCA_003063835.1 Aphaenogaster floridana
GACTTTTTTACTCTAAACATCGCCCTGAACCACCTCTTCGCCGGTTGACCTTACCTTTTGAATCACCCTGTATATGAAAATATGAAGGATATTTATAGAATCATTATTTTTTATTAATACAATTGGAAATAGAATAATATAAAATTTATATTATTAATCAAATGTCTAACATTATAAACTATCAATAAGAATCTTTTAATCGAAAATTAAAATCAAACAAAAGGTAACTTGTAAAAATAAAATCTTAAATCACATACAAATAAAACTTTACGTTATCTTTTTTACGTAGAAATTAAAAATTACGAATGGAAACACAACTCACGAATAAAGATTATTTTTGTAAATTTTACAATTAAAAATTAAAATAAAAGATATAATTTCTATTAAAGATTTCTATTAAAAATTAAGAATGAAAGATAACTTTTACTAAAAAATTACTTTTTTAAGAAATAAGATATTTATATATTTAATGTATATATATATATAGAAAATATATTATAGAAAATGTAATCTTATCGTTAGTAGAAATAAACAAAATCAATTTATAACATTAAAATCATTAAACAAAATTAAAAAATCAAAATCTTGAAAATAAAATTATAAATAAAAATAAAGCTTTTAAAATTAAAAATCGAGATCTCATTCCGTTTTTTGGTTTTGAAAAAATGATCTTAAAAATAGTAATGCATCTAAAGTGGCATCCCAAGTCGACTTCTGATCTTGCTTCCAATCCTGCCACCGATAGCTAACGGGTGCCGGTTATGTTACTTACGCGTAAAAATTCTAAATACTGAATTTTATAATCCCGAAAAATCCCGAGATTTGTGATATGAATCCCAAGTATTTTCGGGACCGTAAATTTGGCCGGGATCCCAGGATTGGAAACCCTACTTGTAACATATATCGCATAATATTAAATAACAGTATTAATGAAACAAAAACGTCACGCTCTTAGTTTAATAAATGGTCATTTGTTTCATTAATACTGTTATTGAATTAACGATATTAAAAAAAGTATAACGATATTCCTATGATGTGATAACTGTCTTACACGGAAAAAATAATAATATTGTATTAGTCTAATTGAAAATAATGTTGTTAATTTTTAATAACAGTATTAATGAAACGAACACGTCACGCTCTTAGTTTAATAAAAGGTTATTTGTTTCATTAACACTGTTATTGAATTAACGATATTATTTTTAATTAAATTAATGCTGTTAATACATCGTCTTTTTTCCGCGTATACATAATATTTAAACATCAATGCTTTTATAAATATTTTATTATAATACTGTTGTAGTAGCGAAAATTTCAAACGGCCTGAACGGAAAGCGCATGAGGCGCATACGCGTGTTAAAATAATCCGCGATTAACATTTGTTGTAAAAGAGAGAGAAAGAGAGACGAAGGATGGAGTCGCGATCCACGACCTGCTTTTGTAAAACGCGATTCCAACCTACTTTCGTGCATCGATAATCGAATTCAAGACCGGCATCGAGGATGGTGAACGTTCGCGTATCGCCCACGTCGATTAATTAGCTGATTCCAGGCTCGCCGTTCAGAGGAGATCCATCGATCGAGAAAGAATCGAAATCGCGTTTCGCTGTGCGAATTTCGATCGAATCAGGGGGGAGAAGGAAGGATCCGCGCGTCGAGACCGCGATGAATAAACGAACAGCGTGAGCGGATGTAGGAATATTTTCAGGCGATACTTAGGCCGGTATTCATAGTCCATTCTTATTTCAAGACCGTCTTAAGTAACGTCATAAGACGCTAATACGACTCTGTGATTGGCTCATGATATCTTAAGATTGTACTTAAGATGGTCTTAAATATAAGAACAAACTATGAACACCGGCCTTTAGGGCCTTAACAAAATGGCTGACTTGTAATTTCAAGACAATATTTTATTCTTTAAATCCTTGTCTTAAATAGCGTAAAATATTATTTTGTATCTTCTTTTGTTATTAATGACAGCGGTATGTCATGTATCACAAACAGAACGGTTCTTCAGCTTAAGACAGTTATTGTGCATACTTAACTTTCCGTCTGCAATTTGGGTCTTTTATGGCACAAGCGAAATTTTACTTCCGAGTTGCTATAAAAATTTTCAATTTTTATTAAAAAAAGATTTGAACATTCGACTTTCAAAACCATTGGATAATGAATGTTATAGACACTTTCAAAAGTAACCCTGAATTTTTTCAAATTTTTTGAAAACCTAGAACAGTAAAAAAAACTTGGGTTGAACATAAAAGACCCAGACTGCAGATGGCGTTAGTAAAAATATGATTGCAGATGGAGGGTTAAGACAAGAACTTAGGGCCGTTCTTACCATCTCCGTTTAACTTAATCGGCCAATTAAAAATTGCCAACAGCAAGACTTCAAAAACTATCATAGGTCGTTCCTAATTTATTCTTGTCAAACATCATATCAACAATAAGAGTATCATAATTCTTGAACAAAAAAATGTGACAAGGGGAAAGTGTGGAATAAAATGTAAAAAGAAAGTCAAAAAAATGCCAAGAAATTAGATTACGGATGATCAGTTTTAAGTTTTGCAATTAGCAATTCTCAAATTCAATTGACCGATTAAGTTAATCAGGGATGGTGAGAACGGTTCTTAGGCCGGTATTCATAATCGGTTTCTTATATTTAAGATCGTCTTAAGTACAATCTTAACCTTTAGACCGCCGGAACGTCACTATAGTGGCGCGAGCTCTTAACGGGGCATATATTGAATATCTTTAATATATATGCATTTTTTCCTAAGGAATTTTTACATCTTTTTCCCCGGCGGTCTAAAGGTTAAGAAATTAAAATTACAGAGCCGTATTAGCGTTTCAATGCATTATTTAAGATGGTCTTAAGTATAAGTATGGACTATCAATACCGGCCTCAGGCCGGTATTCATAATCGATTTTTTATATTTAAGATCGTCTTAAGTACAATCTTAAGCGGTGTCTACAATGAGATTTTAAGTCGTAAGACTTAAGAAATCGATCAATCACAATCAAAATTGCGGCCTTACTGTTAGAATGCTCGACTGTGATTGGTCAATATGCTCAAATCTTACGCCTTAAATCTCATTGTAGACACCGCTTTAAGAAGTCATAAACTAATCACAGAGCCGTATTACCGTTTCAATGCATTATTTAAGATGGTCTTAAGTATAAATATGGACTATCAATAGCAGTCATAGGCCGGTATTCATAATCGGTTTCTTATATTTAAGATCGTCTTAAATACAATCGTAAGAAATTTATAAACCAATCACAGAGCCATATTAGCATCTCAAGGCATTACTTAAGATGGTCTTAAGTATAAGAATGGACTATCAATACCGGCCTTAGAGCATAAAACATTGTTTTAAAATTACAAGTCGACCATCCTGTTAAGGCCCTCACACGCGCGAGCGCGCGCGCGCACTTTTGGGTTAGGCCGAGTCGTCGAAACTGCACTCAGTGCGCCTGCTCCGGCGCAAACCGACCGAACGGAACTAATTTAAGAAATCCTATGTCGTGCCTGTGTCGGTTTGCGCCAGTTCACAGGTTAAAATAGATGCGTGAAAGTCGTCGGGCGCCGCGGCCGGCCAGGCCCCGAGGGTTTTCCGAAGTGTCTTTCAGTCGGGGACAATCGTTCGCGGCCGTCCGTTGACTCGCTACGCGGATCTATCGTCGTCGTCGGCGTTTCCCGGATCCAAGTCTTGGTCGCGAGTTCGACGCGATTTAGTCCCGAGCGCCGGGAAATCGGTCTCCGATGCCATCATCGCGATCGACATCGCGGTGTTCGATCGACAATCGCGGAACAGCGTATGCTCGACGACGACGATAACAACAGCAACGACATGGTCATCGACATCGTCGTCGTCGTCGTCGTCTCGTCGCGCCGATGAGCTCGCCGAGGATGCGATTCTCCCAGTTGTCGTTGCGCACCGTCGCGTTTACGTGTCGCATCTACGCCGCGTTTGGCAAGGATTTGGCAGGTTTATAAATAAATACTGAATCAGTGCGTACACGCGCGCGCGCGCGCGGGGCCATCGGAAACTCGAGCCATCCGAAGATGTGAGAGTTGCGCACGTGCGCGCGCGGATACACGCGAACATGGGCGACCGAAGAACGAGCGACGGCGGTGGCGGTGGCGGTGGCGGCGGTGGCGGTGGCGGCGGCGGTGGTGGCGGCAGCCGTGCCAGAAGCGGCACGAGATCCAAAAGCCGTAATCGACGGGGATCCCGAGATCATGGTACGCGGAACGCGCCGTCCCGACTTGGCACGTACGCCGAAGCGCGCCGATACTCGTCGAGAACGTTCCCCGTTGAATAAAAGCTCTTAGAAATCGTGACGAGAGAAAGATTCGATCGCTGAAAACTCCCCGCCTCGAAGGAGAGCTCGCGATGACGACCGAAGGAAGGAAGCGAGCCGAGCGAGCGGCTCCTCGTTCCTTCCTCTCGGGTTTTTAATCGGCAAGATGCGTTGACACGCTGTTGGAAAATTTGTGTTAAGTTTAACACATTTCATGTGTTCCAAACGGTCCACCCAAATTTGTGTGTTAATTTAACACAAGATGAATATGTTAGAAAGTACACGAAAAGAAAAATGATGTATCAACAGCATTAAATCTATAATTGGAAATAATTTTGTTAATTTAATAACATTATTAATGAAACAAATACGTATGATTTTATTTTATTAAAATTGTTATTGAATTAACAAGATTATTTCCAATTAGACTTAATGCCGTTGATACATCATTTTTTTTCTGTGTAACACAAATATTATAAAAATTAACAAAAATGTAACACTGACACAATTTGGAAAAAAATTGTGGAAGCATATTTTTTCAGTAAAATTAACATTTATAATATGTTAAATTAATATGTACATTTTATTTATCTTAGAATTCACGTTTTAAAACTACATTATTTTTCTGTTATTTGTTCTTAATTCTAATTTATTCATAAATAGTGTTATTTTTAGCACTAAGAAATCTTGAATATTAATATTTAACACGAAATATTCAAATAACTTAATTGCATTATGTTAAATTAACATTCGGATACGTTAAAAATTCAACATAAAAATTTTAACAAGGACCGGTTTTAACACAAGTATAAAATGTTTTTTTTACTGTACATGGTAATCCGTAATATCGGTGGATAAATGTAGCCGATCGATTGAATGTATTGCGCGATTCTTAAAATTGTGTACGCCTTCTTCCCTGTGATCTTCATATCTCCATATTCAATATAATGCGTCTCACCAACGTGTTTTTTCTCCGTTTTCCAGGTAAAGCTATGCAGAAGCAAAAAAGTAAAAATAAATTGAAACCCCGCGAACTCAATCGCAAGGGCGCGGAAAAGGAAGGCACGGACATGGATGCTTTTGTAAATACCGTATCAGCTGCGAAGACAGCGGAAATCAAGCAGGACAACAAGGAGCAGCATGCTCCCGCCCCGAAGGACAGTAACAAGGAGCCCGGTAGAGAGATCAGCAAAGATATCAAAGAAAAAGACAATTATGAGTCGAAGAAGGAGAAGGAGATTCTGCCCGTTCACCCGAAAACCGAGAAACACGCATCCACTGAAGTGTCTAAGGACAGCACTCCCGTGCAACAAGCATCTCACGTTGTAGACAAACCTCTGGCCATCAAGGAATCCTCGATAAAGCCGGAGGATAGCGCGTTTAATGCAGTGGTGGCATCTCCCAATGACGTCGTCGATCACGCGGCGGTCATTGAAGAGATGCACCTAGAAGCATTGGTCGCTCAGAAGAACGAAGAAAATTTTAAGGTGTCGGCGCTCCATGCATCGAACGACGAGAAAGCGACGACGACAGTTACATCGGCAGTCACAGAGAAGAAGCAAGAAGTCGAGGTTTCCAGTGGCAGCGGCAATGTCCCGGCCGAAGTCGTCGCACCTAGCGTTAATAAAGCCCCATTACTCAAGTACTTGTACAAAGAGGGACAGTGGAGTCCGGTCAACATGAGCGGTAGGAAGTCCTACGACCGGGATTTCCTATTACGTTTACAATTTGATCCCAACAGCAAACAGAAACCAGCTAATCTACCAAATTTACAAGCTGTTTTGAAAGATAGCTTGCAGGTATAGTCTCGTTATGTTTTCACGTATATTATTTTATATGTATGTTCTATCGGTATGTTTTATCTTACATCTGCGTTTGATTTTGCAGAATACACATAATACTATGGACTTGAGGGCTTTTAAGGATGCGAACATTACTAGGCATGATTCGTTAATGCCAGGTTTTGCGAAGACAAATATGAATACACGTCCGGTAAGTAGAATTAAAGGATAAAGCTTGGGTTGTATCTCACTACACGGAAGGAAAGGAGCGAGTAAATGATGCCGCACGAAGAAAGTAGTGGTCTGAAATCTTTTGACGAATAATACTTAACTTCTGATTGAAATTTTCATTCTTTGTTGAATTACTCTGTTGAATCTTCTAGCTTCGAAACATGATATCGATAAGATATATCTTGTTTTACAGCCACCAACAAGTCGTAAGAGTGATCGGGGCAAACCAAAACCGAATAAGCCAAATGTTATTCACGTTTCACTGTCATTAAGAGAAGATGTGAAACTAAGAGAAACAGAAAATGCATGGAAACCGACGAGATTAAAGCAGCTTAATATGACTGAGGAAGAGGCGAAAACGGAAGCCCTCTATAAGAGAGTACGAAGTGTATTGAACAAACTCACTCCGCAAAAATTCCAGCAATTAGTTGAGCAGGTTCGACATTTACCGATCGATACGCAAGAACGTCTGCAAGGAGTCATCAATCTGGTCTTTGAAAAAGCTGTCGACGAACCCAGCTTCTCCGTCGAGTATGCGTTGTTGTGCAAAGAACTGGCCTTGATGGAAGTTGCAGGTTCCGATACTCAAGATAGTTCCGTTAGCTTCAAGAAGCTTATTATCACTCGTTGCCAAAAAGAATTCGAAAAGAATCCAATTGATGATGTCGCGAGAAACCGAAAGCTAAAAGAAATTGATGAATGTAATGACCCGGTAAGCATTTTACATGATATGTATTTTGTGTTTTCAAACTTTATTTTTCTTTTTCCAATCGAATATTTTATTTTTATATCTGATTATTTTATTGTGCTTATTAGGAGAGAAAGAAAGAACTCCAGTTGTTGCTCGAAGACGAGGAGCGTAGGATACGAGTTAAATCTGTAGGGAATATCAGGTGAGTAACTTTTTTACCTGTAGTAGGATTCTTTAACGTCTTAGCGACGATTATCGTTGTCGTTAGCGAACGATAGCCTATGAGAATTGCGTTTTTCACTAAGATTGTCCTTGCCATTGGCTGCCGCTAGTTAAAGATACCGAAAACCGTCGATAGCAAGTTACTGAATCTCGCTACTGATACATCTCAAGATATCGTTTACAGAGTATGTTTAGATCAATATGATAGCATTACGTAACTGTATGAAGATAATATATTATAATAATCTTTTTTTTCCAATGTGTTATAATGATCTATATTATAATATTCATATTATTATAAATATATCATTAAGATAATATATTTATTGTTTGTAATTTTGCATGAGGAAATACAAAATTGTTATCAAATCGTATTTTTCTCAAACATTTTATTCATTTCAGATTCATCGGCGAGTTGTACAAACAGCAGATTTTGACAACGAAAATCATGCACCGATGTGTCCGTCATCTACTGGAACAGAATGACGAAGATAATTTGGAGTGTCTATGCAAACTGTTAACAACGATTGGCAAAGATTTAGAATTAAAAGGACCTGTAGAGGTAAAACTATGTTCTTACTATTCGCGTCCAATTGCAACGTCTGTGTTGGAAGTATTCGTTAGCGATAATACATATTATTTAAATTTATTTCTCGTTTTTCTTCTACTCACAGGAGATGCAAGAATATTTCAGTAGGATGCAAGAGCTCGTTGCTCGAAAAGGCCACAGTAAAATTAGTTCTAGGATACGTTTTATGCTTCAAGATGTTATCGATTTGAGAGCAAACAAATGGATTCCGAGAAGAAATGAGAATAATCCTAAAACGATAGATCAAATTCAAAAGGAAGCGGAATCTGAAAGATTAGACATGCAAGTGAATAGCGCTTCGTTGAATACTGCGCGAAAAGACGATCGTAATAACGATAGAAAAAGAAATCGTGGACTAGGTGGTCCTACTGACGATGGTTGGAGTCAACCAGTAGGAAGGGTGAGACCCGCGACGTATTCCGTGGAAACAGCAAAATTAAAAAATAAACCGGTTAGTTATTTGGATCCATTTTATCATATCAAGTAGAACATTATATATATGTATATAGGGAGCGCGGTACGCGAGCGTTTTTCTATAATATCTCATTTTTTTAGCATTATTTTATTTTTTTTCTTTAACATTATCTGTAAATTTCTTTGTATATTCTCATGTATAAAATAATATGATAAACTAATTAATACAAACAAAACACATGATGCATTCCGAAATGTACTGACAGTATGGAAAATCTATAGTTTATGGTATATACACTAGTTATTGCAACACGTAAATTCATATCAAAATTTCGCAAATTTCAAATGAGCATAACTCTGCGAAAAATTGTCGTATTTGAAATTTTTTTTGCATTCTCAAGGGTAAAGTCTATACTTTAAGATGCAATTTGTCGATTTTGAATTCATCCTTCTCCCGCTATCCTCTCAAAAGTGAGGACGTGTTAAGTCTTAAAAAAATTACATAATTTGACGCATTCTACGGACTGGAGTAAATTTTTTTCGCAAATGTCACCACAATCGTAAAATTTGGACTTTTCCAAACAAGTTAAAAAAAAAGAAAGCTTGTTACGATTTTTTTTCGCAGAGTTACGACGTTATGAAAATTACATATGCATTTTCTATAGTTACCGCCAGCATTAGCATTACCCGATGCGCACCATGGATCGGATTTTGCGCATCGCGCGCGCGCACTCATTCCTTCCAAAAGAGCAATGATTTGCCCACACTAAATTTCATTCAAACGAGGCATTATTACGACTTCGTAGTTTGTTTTCCGAATTAATTGAATTCGATAAAATCGACAAATTGCACCTTAAAGTATAGACTTTACTCTTGAGAATGCAAAAAAATTTCAAGTACAGCAATTTTTCGCGGAGTTATGCTTATTTGAAATTTGCGAAATTTAGATATGAATTTACGTATTGCGATAATTTTATTGACTAGTATATATATGCTATAGATTTTTAGTAGTATTATCAGTATGTTTCGAAGCACATCCATATTAGTATTTTTTTTTAGTATAGTAAAAGTTTGTTATAAATTGAAAATTTTTCCTTGCGAGCTGTCTTTTTGTTGAGCTTTCTTTATGTAATACACACATAAATAAAGTTAACCCTCTCAAAATTACGAACGTGTAAACATGTTCAGCAAATGGACCACTGTGAATGTAATGGGAATGTTTACGCGTCCACTGACTGTAGTATCATAAGTGCTATGAGCGTGATACGTGTCAGACGCATTTGTCTGTTAATAATAAACAATTTCAAAAGCAATATAACATTCAAAAAATGTAATCACTTATTTAGTAAGTGTTACTTTTGAGTTTTAAATTTTATTTTTATAAAGTATAACACTCGGTGCAATCTGACTTTATATGTGAAAAAATCATGACAAACAGCAGTATCACACAAAAAATATTCAGGCATGCCAGAGGCAATAAAGTATTTCCCGCATGCATAATCCATTCCGTACAGAAAGGGTTAAAATGATGGTATGTGTGTACGTAAAATTAAAAAATTTTATGGAATAGCTGTGTGATAACTGTGAAAACATGATCTCCGTGCTGATAGCGCGATCATTTACTCTCACAATACAGAGCAAATAATGCGAGAGAAATGATCAGCATCACAAAAAATGGCAACACTGAACCTTTTTTATGCCATTTTTAAGAATGAAATTGGTTCCATAAATACCGGAGCGTTATCTGTTTCCATAGCCACCAATGGATGATATGCAACTCGGCAATAGACAGTCCTATTTATGGAGGGCAGCTAACCCGTCCAATAGTAATTCTAAGACGATAAGTTCAAACAAATTTGCATGCTTAGATAACTTGGACCAGGACAAGAGAATGCCGCCCTTATCACTCTCTGGGTAAGTCAGACATTTTCCATTTAAACATCGCTTTCGGTTTTGCTATAGCTGTTTGTTAGTCTCAATGCTTCGCGCTTTACTGTGATGATACATAATTACAGACTAGAGTTTCTGAATCTTCTAAAACTTATATGATTTCACTAATGAATTCTGACGTGTTAGAAATCTCACGTTGATATATAGAAGGATGTCGAACAACTGCTTATTTTTATCTATTATTTTAGATCGCGATCAACTGGTCCAAGAGAGTGTAGCCGAGATTACAAATCTTATGGTACGTTCTTTTACATGTGTATATATATCTATATAGCTTATTTTTTATGTAAAAATGTTAACGTTCTCTTTGAATGCAATAATTCCTACAAATGCCGTTTTTACAGACGGTAGAAGCTCCCGTAACGGCACTCATCAATCGGGCAGTGCATCGAGCAGGGAGAGTCATTCATTATTGGATAACTCCCAAAGCCGGAATATCTCGATGCTTCCGCCGGTATTGAAGTCTGCCTCCCAATCTGGGGCTATAAGCCACAAGGCTCCGATGTCGGAGCAAGAATTCACCAAGGCTTATAACTCCGTATTAAAACATTATTTAGAGGAACCAATCGTTGAGGTAAGTTCTCTGAAGTTTAAAGGGTCTCGATTATATCAGTTTATTCTTTCCGAAATGGGTTATTATAATTTACCTCAAATTGCTTTGTTTATAATTTTCAATTCTCCAATTGACTTAAACCAAGGCATACATGGGATGAGGGTCAGAATTGAACCCGGGACTCACCGACTATGAGTCGATCGCTCTCGCCACGTATCATCTCGTAAAGTTTAAAATATATATTTGTATATGTATACAAATATACAGGATGTATCTGAAATGATGCACTATACTTTAGGAACGTATTCTAGAGGTCAAAATAAGACTTTTTTTCCTATAAACATGAGTCCGCAAATGAACCCCCCTCCGAGCTAAAGGCCCTTAAAGTTTAGGGAAAAAATTGAAAATTGGCTGTATTTCAGAAAAAAAAGGCAGAAGGTTGAAATTTGGTATAGCCCAGTAAATTATGAAGTAAAGTAAGCCACTAAAATGAAAAAATAAAAACGTATATCATGAAAATATTAATGCTCGAAAATATTAATAATCGAATTTTAGCTCGGAGGGGGGTTCATTTGCGGACCCATGTTTATAGGAAAAAAAGTCTTATTTTGACCTCTAGAATACGCTCCTAAAGTATAGTGCATCATTTCAGATACACCCTGTATATACATACATATATATACGCTCTAGCGGGGCAGAGACAACATCAATCGAACAATGCACGCTCCTTAGATCCATCTCTGATTCAATAGGAGATGCTTGAGTCATTGGCGTGCGATAATAGGCAATACCTTCTTTTTGGTTTCGTGTAATAACGTTATTACATGCTATTCACATTAACTAAAAAGAGGACAAAATATTTTTTTAGAAAAGAATTTTATTAAGGCCTGCTAGGTACTCGTTGCATATTGAAATCGTGATGTCAGGCGAAAAATGACACGCTAAAAATTCTTGCGTGCCATTTTTAAATAAAAAGATACTTGGATAAAAAGACACTTATATAAGATTGCTTTAGCACACTTATAAAATTTTCCGAAAACTATCCTTTTCCCTTGACAGTTAATAAACGACTGTAAAATGAATGAGATACGAAGCCTAGTCATATGGCTTGAAACACGCGGTTTGACAACTGTCGAAAGGAGCGGTAAATGTGTTTTCCACGTACTACATTCTTTGCCAATCTTAGTTTTCGGATAATTTTATGGATTTCATAAATACATTGCACGTAACAGCGCTAGCATAGAGCGAATAATTACAAAATGGCCTGTTCAGCAGAAAAAGCAGCTTTGCAACTGTTGTAAGATTCTTTAATATGATTGGTTTTTGCCTTTAGTTCCTCCTGGATCTAAATGTATAAACCAATCATATTAACAAATTTTACAACGGTTGCAAAGCTGCTTTTTCTGTTGAACGCAGCCAATGGCACGTAAGAATAAATTGAATTGTCAACGTGTGACTTTTCACGCCTTATAGTTCATTAATTTGCTGATTTGGCGCTGTAACGAGGAGTTCTCGGCTCAGGGACCAAGAGCCTTAAAATTATTCTAGCCATCAAGAATTCAATATTATTAACGTGTATTTATTTTTGTTTGCAGAATACGGGATTAGAGATCCAACAACGATTTGATAATGCAACATTCGCCAAACTTACACGCGAATGCATTAATCACGTTCTCGAGAAATCACCTACCGATCGAGAACTGGTTTCTAAATTGTTGTCCTATTTGCTTAGGCAAACCATTCTACCTGTGGAATGTTTCAAGAATGGGTAAGTTGTTTTCTTTGTTTATAGAGTTTTGGGGATATAAGTGGAAAGTGGAGTGTAAACGTCTTCCCCAACAATACCATCCACAGTTGGTTGTGTTGAGTAGGATGGTGACTCCACTATATGTGCCGACGTCTGGCCCCGACGTCTGGCCATTAGATGTTCTTGCCAAATTTGTTTATATGTTGTTATCCGTGCGACCAAGTACTTTCGAGAAAGCGCGCTCGCACACGCGCAGCAACAGTGTGGTGCCGGGCTGCCGCTTTATAGGAGCAAACACGGCCCCCACAGAGCAAATTATTGTAAAATAATAGCTTATATATATAAATTAGTGATGAAAATCTTGATACAGAGTAAAGGTATTGAAAAATATCTTTGTGTTTAATGCCAAAAGGATACTGACGCTGCTTGCATAAATTTAATCTTGTAACGCCAAGTTTTTTTCATCAAAACTGTTGCAAATACAAGGAAATTCTGTTTTAGATTGGGAGAAGTGCTGGAAATAGTAGATGATTTGGTTATTGATATACCGAAAATTTGGACTTATCTAGCCGAAATACTGTGTAAGTAATATATACATATCTTTGTACCGCGGGTTAGCCGCGAGATGAGATAAAATAGAGATAATTTTTCTTTGTGATGACGATTATATTTTACGCCATAGAAAAATGCCGTGCGGGTGCTTATAGCTCAACAGGCCTGAAGAAATATATAATAATTTATTCGCGCTACTAATTTGAAATCGATTTACATACATGACAATTTGTGTTGCAGCACATTCGATAGAGGACGGAGCTATCTCATTATCCGAATTGAAGAGTACATGTATAAGTTTGAGAAGGCAAGGTTTTGTAGGTAAATTCCTTGGAGAACTTATGACAAAAGTATCTCGTAACAAAGGGCCTAAGTGGCTTGCCGATAAATGGGACCAAAGTGGACTTCAACTGAGTAACTTAATTGATCCGGAACGAGAGAATGTTGATAAAATCATTCAGGAATACGTAAGTATTCCTCGATGATCGTTATTTTTCATGTTATTTCTTGTGTTATTTCTCGTGTTATTTTGTATTATTTCCTCTCTCATCTCACTTTCCCTCCATAGAACAATGTCAGTCTGACACATTCTATCTCAGCTTGCCCATGTTATTGTTGTTAAAGTTATTTGTAAGAACTGGCTAGCTTAGAGATAGGACAAATAAATGAAAGATTTAGATTTGATTCCCAGCTTTGCCACTTCGATCAATTTGTACATCAACTTCAAAATATCTTCGTCAATTTGATCTAATGAATGACGAACACTCCGGTGCATAATCTTCGTTAAGATTTGCTATGTATAAGTTTGATTTGAACCGATGAATTTGAATAAGTGAAATATGTTTCAGAAAATTATGGAAATCTTTTTTTCTCATGTAGAAAGAAACTGGAAAATTGAGAAATATATAGATCCTGTTAGCATCTAAGCATGATATTCAATAGAATATTTCATGTTGATATGTAATTATTTTATATAAAAAGAAAACTAAAATTACAAAACAAAATGTACATACATAATATACATTACATATATGTAATGTAAGATGTTTACAGCACATTTCTCATTTTAATTTTCTAATTTCTTTAATCCACTAAATGTTTTATAAAACATAATACACACACTCTCTCTCTATACATGGCAAAAATGGACTTTAAACAGAAATTCAATAGAAGAAACACTTTCACCTTTTTTTGCGTTCTTTTGTACGTGCACTGTTTTAGGTTTTCTTAGTATTCACTCAACATTTATAGACTTATTCATGTAAATGTTTATAACATGTATGTGTTATGTACATACATACCAGAGTTGGGAAGTAAATCGTTACTTGTAATGAAGTTGCAGTTAGTTGCTTTTTTTCTTTAACTTAATTTAGTTACATTTTTTTGCGGTAACTAGTAACTAATTTAATAGTTACTTTATATATTTCAAGCTTATTCATAAACATATGCGCTGCGTTCAGCAGAATAAAGTGCTCAGTGATAAATCATCTTCGAGAATAGTTATTATAAACATTAAAATTGAAACTACTCTTTAAAACAAATTTCGGACCATTAGTTTACGATGATTTTTTACAAATTTATAACCGTTTAAATTTGGCGAACTTTTTAATTGAAAAATATTAATCCCATAATTTTGATTCAAGTATTCATATTAATTTATTATAAATTATTAATTCAGTTTATATATATTAAATGTATTTTAATTTTTTAAATAATTGTGATTTACTATATATGAAATAATATAGCATATAACTCAATGTTTAGTATAATAAGTAAAATAATTTAATAAGAAATGTTTAGAAATGTGAGATTCTTGTATTTAAAATAGTAATGCATAAACATTACAAGAAATTAACAGAAAAGTAACTGAAAGGTAACGATTCGTTATTTTTTTAGTAACTGTAAGGACGGCGCCAGACTGCGCGTTTTACGCGAATATTTGTGTCGTTTATTAAATGATAAACAACAAGGATGAACGATGCTCGAATAACGAATATTCGCGTAAAACGCGCATAGTCTGGCACCGCCCTAACATGTTACTTTTTAAAGTCTAACTTATAACGGTAACTAATTTTTTCAAAGAAAAACTGTAACTGTAATTAATTACTTCTACAAAGTAACTTTCCCAATCCTGATACATACACAAAAAAATTTATATATTTTTTGTTATATCATGTAATATCCTTTGACTATATACTTATGGACCGCTAGTAGTCTCCACGCGTGTTCCAAGATCTACAACAACACCAGTACGCAAATGTACAATTTGTGCTATCAGATTTAGAGGTTACAGATTAACTATCAGTCCGTTGCAGTCCGTTGTGGAGCATTATATGTAAAGATTGGACGTACATAATTGTTTTGCAACGCAGCTATTTATGACCTGAAAAAAAGCAAGAAATATGCCGATTTCTGTTTTGCGGAAGGCTTATATAGTACTGCACACGTACATATACATATACACCAAGTTTGAGTGTGTTTCCTTACACTCATATTCATTTTCAAAGATCCTTTTTTACTTTTTTTTATTTTTTATATTTGTTATTTAACACCAATTTTATAAACATGTTCATATTTATGTCCTATATAAAAATATAAAGAGCTAAACGTACAACATATTTGACTATTTGAATGTCGCGCGTTTTTGGGTACTCGAAATGTTGGAAATGTTGGCTCGCAGTCGTGCAATAATTTATGCAGGTTGTTAGCGGTCCATAATATATAGTCAAAGGTAATATCTATGAAATTGTACATGTTTATACAGTCACACATATATCATATATTCACATACTCTTATACAGAGTGTTCGGAAATTTAACCGACAAACTTTCAGAAATTGTCGGGATCATCATAAGAATCATTTTTTGCAAATGGACCTAGGGTCGCAAACGTGTCGTTATATCGTTACGGCATACAGGCTGGATCAGCCATCGAACTTGCCTTCATTGGCTGGATCAGCCACCGATCTTGCCTTCATTAGTTGGATCAGCCACCGATCTTGCCTTCATTGGCTGGATCAGCCATCGATCTTGCCTTTATTGGCTGGGTCAACCGTCGATTTTGTCTTTGTTAATTGCATCGTGCCTCGATCTTGCTCTGATCTCTTTTTTGAGATATTTCGAGGTCCCGATCTTTTTCGAACACCCTGTATGCCGTAGCGATGTAACGACATGTTTGCGATCCTAGGTCCATTTGCAAAAAATGATCCTTATGGTGGCCACTGGTCAGGGAAAACCTGGAAATCAGGGAAATGTCAGGGAATTTTTTAATTAGTCAAGGAAACGAGAAGTAACAAAGTTTTCTCCATAATTAAAGAATCAAAGTCCAAAGAATAATTTTTTCTCACATGGTGGGAATTATTAATGGTGGAAAATTTGAATAAAACTATTGACCAAATGTGATGTTTGCTGTAAACGTTTATGCAACAAAATTTAAAAAAAAAATTAATATTAATCTCTGTGGCTTGGTTAGGTATAAATACAATTTTCCATTATCATTAAGCAGATTTGTAAACATGTTTTTGAATACCGATTAATTCGGAGCTTTATTAGTTATTCGTATTGGCGCCTGTCTCTTATACACATCTAGATGTGTATAAGAGACAGGTACTATATGTATTTTGGGTCGCTGAAGTCGAATCCGTTGGCCGTTTTTGTCCACCACGTCTAAGTTTTTTGTAAATTGCAAAGAAATGTATTAAAATTTTTAACCATAACCGACACAATAAATTCCTTTTAAGGGTTAAAAGTCCTAACAATGTGCTTAATTTTTATTGCAATAAAACTTCTCCAACATGTCACATACTGTAGTTATAATATGCCAAAATTCACTAAAATAGCCCTTTTTTGCAACTTTAACTGCAATTAACTCAAAATTGTGACGTGATAGAGCAATTTGGCTAGCGGCATTGTTTTTTGCGACCCAAAATCTATAAGAATCACCTACTCTGATCCCAGTTGATTTTCACAAATTTCTTTTTGTGGTCCTGTGTTATAATTTCGCCAGGGAAAACTCCGGGAATTTTTTTCGCTCTTTTTTGTGGCTACCATGTTATAGTGACCCCGACAATCTCTAAAAGTTTGAATTTCCGAACACTTGTATATTCATATAGATACATTCATATATACTCATATATTCATATACATATATTCATATACATATATTCATATACATATATTCATATACATATATTCATATACTTATATATTTATGTTGCATATATTATATATTCTCTTGTATTTGCTTGCTATCTACAGATGCTTTTATTTGTATATATTCCCGTATTAATGCTTATTGTATATATAGTGTAATATATTTTTTTTTTGCTTGAGAGAATTATTCTCTCACACAAAAACTAGCACGCTTTTTTTTCCCCTTCCTAAAACTTCCGCGTAGATTATGCTATATTGTTGTTGCGCTATATTAATCAATCTAACCGGATAAGATTAAGACAGCTAATGAATTTGTGCGTATATTTCATTTGCGATATTCATTGGTAAGACCTTTCTTTTTTCATTCTCCCAATTTTATCCTATATGTTGTCTTTTTCCCTGAATTATTTTTTCACTTTCCATACTAATTTCTCTCTCATTCTTTCTTTTTATTGCTTCTAATGTCTTTTTATCTATTGAATAGAATGACATTTCCAAATTTAATAACGCTATCAATTTTATTTTTTTTTTTATCTATTTATTTTTTATCTTATTTATTAAAAAATTGTTTAATACATATTATCTTTGCATATGTTTACACTCTTTCTGAAATTTATCTAATTACATGAGATTAAACAATTCTTTTCTATTTTTTCTTGCAACCTTTTCACCAATATTAATATATGTATCATTGAACTGTGTTGTATATGTATATTTATTAATACTAGCAAATGTCGTCTACAATACGTGGAGTAAGCGTGGAGTAAGAAGTAAGAGTAAGAGGGAGCCAATCATAGTCGCTGGAGTAAGGGCATGAGCGAATTAAATTTATTTTATTTCCTACTCCTACTCTTACTCTTACGCTTACTTCTATTGTAGACCACGCAGAATGTTGCTTGGTGTTTGAAAAGTAATTCGAAAGAGATTGCTTCAAGTTGGAAAACTGTCTCTTTCAGCAGTCTAATAAAGAAGATTATATAAAGGGATCTAATAAACATAATATTAGCAGTATATCAGCAACGGTTTCAATTAGAAATTGTTGCAGATTAGCGTCAATTTATGTCCATATAAAACTTATGTTTTGCCTACAAAATGTTGGCACAATCTAAAAGTAAAGTACTGTTGATTTAATCAACTGAAAATACGGACTCATTGCATTGATTAAACTTTTAATGGGAAATGTATAAAAATTTTGTACGTTTGTGAAAGAAAGATACAATTTTTTAACGTATAATTCTGTTCGTCTCCCTCTGTTTCTTTCCCTTTCTTGCGCAGTGTAATTTCTTTATATGAGATTCAAAAAAGGAACATTTAGTATTACTACAGAGTTCGATGTATATATTTCTTTTTCACGATTGGAATAATTAGCTACTCTTTTTAAATCTTGTTACATACTCTTTCCTTCCTTTCTCCCAAATTTTATTACTTTCTCTCTTGGTCACTTCCAAATCTTATTATGGAAGTAATTAAGGTGATAATCTAATCTTAGGCGCGCGATCTTATTGGTCTCGTTGTTCTTATTTTTAGAATTTGGAGTTTCTAACTGGTGATTATAATAGTGCCAAAGACTCCGCTGCTACTGAGCAACTCTCGTTAGAGAAAATTCAGGAAAATCTTACAAGGCTCATGAAAGAAAATACTTCTTTCGATGAAATTTGCAGTTGGATAACTGTAAGTATAGTATAATTGACATACTCGTGTTCTTTGTTCTATTCATATACATCGATAGTTTTTTCACAATCAGCTTATTGTTTCAGGCAAATGTTGGTAGTAGAGAGAAGGATCCCAAATTTATAAGACATTTAATGACTGCCATCTTAGAAACTACGTTAGGTATATATCATAACACTATTTTTTGATACTATTCATACTATTTTTATATTTTTAACCCTTTCGCTGTGACCGAGTTTAATACAATGCGCGCGTGACAGACGGTAGACGTTCAGCCGCGATGGCGAAACTTTTCACAGGCGCATATTCTGTAGAAAGTATGTAGAAGTCATAAAAACGCTGAATTGTGTGTGAATAGCATTGCATTGCACACTGTGAACAAACTTTGAGCGCCTATAGGTACCATTAGCGTTAGATGCCAATACCAGAGCTCTTTTTTTTTAAACTGAACTTCTTGCACCGTTCATCTTTCCTCTTCTTTTTACGTTGAAGGAAAAAGAGAAAAGATGAAAGTCAGCTAAAAAGAACAAAGTTTTTGTTAAACGCCAATAGGCGCCAACAGCAACACTGTGAACGAACTTTCTGAGTGGCTATAGGCGCCAATAGCAATGAAAGGGTTGAATGATTTTTCTGACTTTATAGGGCGAGTTTTTTAATTCATCGATTGATCAATCGCATTATGCGCTAATGCAGCTTTTACAGAGCAAAGTTGTCTTTGCGCATAATGCGATTGATCAATCGATGAATTAAAAAACTTGCCCATAATAAAATAAGCATGATGATACATTTTGCTTAGAGTAAAGGTACATGTAAATTATCTTTGTGTTGTTAAGCCAAAAGGATACTGATGAGACTTGTGGAAACAATTACTTTGGAATTTTTTATATTATTATTCTAAATTATGTTCCTTTGCTTGTATGTGCAGAACGACATCACGGCACTTGGAAGCTGAACCTAGATACTTTTGCGAGTTTGCAAACGTTGATTCAACGGTTTGTCGACGCAAACGAATTATTGGAATTGCAATGTCTTTATGCAATTCAGAGATACATTAAGAAGATCGAGTTTCCACCTGGTAGGTGCATGGAAATATTTACGTTTATTATTGCACGTGAAATATCGACATCGATATTTTGCGTTACTTTTTAACATATTTTTTTCAAAATAAAATATATACATACACGTATACTTATATATTTTATTTTATTCTATAAGGACTTAAATGGTACAAAATTTATGAGTCTTGTGTTTTTGATTATAGGTACTCTCGTTCCCATTATGAACCGATTGTGGATGGACAATGTGATATCGAGCGACGCGTTCTTGACGTGGCAAAAGAAGACTCCGGAAGGAGCGGATGTCGAAGGCCATAGCGTCTCAATCGTCGCACTTACGTCGTTTTTCACCGATTTGCAAGAACCGGACGATAATTCCAGTGTCGAGGAATTGTCAACTAGTGCGAATCAGGGCTGTTGACGATACTGTGATCGATTGCATTATCGTCTATTAAAAAGACTCAAATACGCGTTTCCCCGTTGAAAGGAAAATACAACGCCCGAAATCAAATTGCAGTTGTGTTTTTTTTTTCCGTAAAAAATAAAAACGCAGGAACGCTCCCAAGTATTGAAGGAAAGAACGGTACGATAAATAACAATGAAGTGACACGTAAATGTATGTAATATAATCTATAACTCCAACGACTCTCTACCAACGAGTAAAGAGAAGTGAGAGTGCTGACTAAATAAACACACGACAGCTGTATTTGAAATACAGTATACATAATGAAGATAAAGTTTAACTATTAATTATTACAGAACTATGCAAAATAATTATTATATATAATTCAATAAAATGGTTCAAAGTTTAAATAAAGCAAAAAAAGTGGCTCGAAAAATTATTATCGTGTTTCTTATGTAAAATGTCTGCAGAGAGGTAGGTCGATCGCTCAATAGAACCGGAATATGCGTCTTTTTTTCCATGCTTGGAATCGGGAAGACTCTCAACGTTACTTCCAATTATATTAACGCTAATATCACGGATCACAAACCGAAGTGCTTGTTACACGATTTAGATAAATTGCAGATCGGAATATGCAATCTGAGAGTAGGTCAATTTTAAGTGGAGTAAAAAAATTCGGAAAGTAAGGAAAAGGAAAACAACTACCGAGATAAAACCAAGTCTGATACTGACAGCGATATGGTTCTTCCTATTATTGTAACGGAATACGGTATATATAACAGAATTACTAATTTATATCTTTGCAAATAAGAACTTATAATGTATTATATTATAAGAAAGGACATTCGCATGAAACACGACGAGATATGGGATAAAGCGAAAGCGAAGGATATATATTGCGGAGTTAGGATCTGTAATCTAGAACACGTTGAAGTTAGAAAACGAAAGATTACAAATGGTGTGCATATTAAGGTACTATTTTTTAACACTAGCTATTTATAATCACAGGGAGTAAGAGAGAGAGCGAGAGAATGAGAGAGTGAGAGAGCAGAGCGCGGCGCGTGGGAACATTGGTATGTATCCACGTGGCTAATGCTGTAGCGAATTGTATAAAATTGTTATTAAACTGATTTGAGGTACAGCGTTGAGCTCGCCTTTGTTTCGAACGTGCTCTTATAGGAGAGACTGATTTTCTGTGTGCATGTGTGCGTGTACAGCTATCAAAGAATATTATGTTTATCCGGCATCTATCGTTAAGTGCCGACACCACACGATTTATCGTACCTGTAAAGGTATTTACACTCGGGAAATTGCGAACCGTTTTCGTGAGAATAGACGTACAGACTTACGGGATATAATTGAAATATACTTTTGCGAAAGTATATATATATATATATATAGAGTCTTTGCTTTGGTCTCCCAAAAGAAGTCGTCATCTGTCAGAATCTTCGATCGACCATTTTCGAAATACGAAACACACGGACGAACCGATTACAGACTTGATTGAAATTACATGGAGCATACCTATATATTGTATGTAAATATATATATTATTATTTAAGTATATTAAGAGTCTGCAATGTTTCATAATTTCTTCTCAGCTCGGACATACGAGTTACAGTGTTCGTTATCTGTAACGTTTCCTACTCTACGCATATCCCTTCCCGAACCTTTTCGGAAAAAGTTTCTTTTTGTCTTTCTTTTTGCGACGATTCTTCTCGAAGTTTATTGCACTTTTTTCTGGCAAGCCGAAGAATTCAAGATCTACAAAATGCAATTTGCAAAAAACTGTCGTAGGCAACGACAGTTTGTACCGAATAAAAATTAATCGATGTTTTCGATACAATTTTCGTTTTCCTATCGTTCTTTTGCGATCAAAAGAATTAAAAAAATATATACGAATATATATATTTATTAGAACTGCGCAATGTATGGTCGAGCGAAGAGAAAAATATGCTGAGTACAGTAAAAGAGGAGGAGAGTGCACATGTCTGCGCCAACTTTTCATGAACCACAGGTAAATAAAATGGATAATTTTATAATTTATATACAAATAAAATAAAACTATGAATCTTTATGTGAATAAAGTGAATAATGATCAAAGAAAAGTTACCGTAAATAGTCGGTAAATAAGAAGACTATAAACGGGAGAAAGGAGAAAGAGTGATAGCTGGCGTTGCTTTGTGATGTTGCATCCTGTCGGACATTGTTTTCTCGTATATATTCAATAACTATAGATACTGAGTTTAGCGAAAATTGTTTTAGATCAATTTTGCACAGTTTGAATAGACTTATATATCGCGTAACTCAAAATTTTTTATTTGTTTTCAAGATTTAAAAATCACTGTTTTTTTTAAATAGGAATCAAATTTTTTTATGACAAAAATTGTAGGGAATATTAATACAGATTTAATTGTAATAAATAATATGACCTTTAAATAATCTTTTCTTGATTAATTTCATTTAAAAATTTATGATTAATACGCGCGCGAGTATTCTTTATTATTGCTTTTATTCTATACTAGATATTCGAAATATCTAACGAGTTTCGAATTAAGGCTCCTGAGTAGTCACCGCGGCCATGTTGAAACTGTGACGTCAGAGGCGAGAAAAGACACACTGAAGATTCTTGCGTCTCATTTCCAAATAAAAAGATAATCGAATAAAAAAAAATTTTTTATCACTTTAGCACACTTCGCCTTAAG
>NJRP01000864.1:43851-54367 GCA_003063835.1 Aphaenogaster floridana
GACTTTTAACCCTTAAAAGGAATTTGTTGTGTCGGTTATGGTTAAAAATTTTAAGGGGTTACATCTAATTGACACACCGAAAAATGAGACTTTTTTGGGAATTTTTTTTGAGAATACTAAAAAAGGAATCAAAATGAGGTTTAGAGGGTTTATTCTACATGTATTGAAGTATACAAAAAAAATTAAAAAATACAAAATGGCGGCTTAGTCGTAGATACAGTAAGAACGCTTTTTTTAGACGCTCCACGGGCGAAAACAGAACTTTTTTGGATTAGCATCTGGAACAAAAAAAATTTTTTTTTTCGTTATTTACATTAGTTTTGCTAGAGAAGTACACACGATTATTAAGAAATATGGTTTTTTCGCAAAATGTCATTATCTTGAAAAAAAATTTTTTACGATGATTTTTTACGAATTTTTTACGATTATTAAGAAACCATATTTCTTAATAATCGTGTGTACTTCTCTAGCAAAACTAATGTAAATAACGAAAAAAAATTTTTTTTTTGTTCCAGATGCTAATCCAAAACAGTTCTGTTTTCGCCCGTGGAGCGCCTAAAAAAACGCTCTTACTGTAGCTACGACTGAGCCGCCATTTTGTACTTTTTTTATAAAAAAAATTTTTTTGTATACTTCAATACATGTAGAATAAACCCTCTAAATCTCATTTTGATTGCTTTTTTAGTTTTCTTAAAAAAAATTCCCAAAAAAGTCTCATTTTTTGGTGTGTCAATTAGATGTAACCCCTTAAGTGATTTAATACATTTCTTTGCAATTTACAAAAAACTTAGACGTGGTGGACAAAAATGGCCAACGGATTCGACTTCAGCGACCCAAAATACGTATAGTACACGTGGTCTAGTTTGTGTCAATTAAAAAAAAAATTTATGGTCCTGTGTAATTAGAGATATTATATATATAAATAACATAAAATTACATATATTACTTGTATCTTTAATTGAATCTTTTTACAATTTAATTTTGATAACATGTAGACAAAGTGAAATACACACTACACTTTTATAAGCATATAAAACGAAACAAAATAAATTTTTAATAGTTATAAGACAAAATTGTGTAAAAGAATATTTTTGTTTATTGAAATGGATATTTTTCCATTAGATTGTTCAAACTACGATTCTCAAGAAATGCATTACAGTGCGATATATTTTTTATAATGTTGCTATCTATTAAACGATTATAGAGATTTAAAAAATATATATATATAACATTTTTTTTATCTTTTTACAATATATATATATATATATATATATATATATATATATATATAAAGACAATTTTGATGATAAAGAAAAGAACTCTGAAATATTTTTTATTTTGTTGAACTGTGAAAAGATTAAATATGTGTAGTAACATGAAATCGTAATATTTCACACAAAAGTATAGCATTATTTAAGAAGTAAAATATTTTATGTAAGACGTTATCGTATTTGAGATTATATTTATATATATTTATGTTCCTTTATATGTACAAAGATATTCTATTTTGCACTTGATACATTGTATGATGCCCACACGTTCTGTGTGTGTGTGTGTGTGTGTGTGTGTTGCCCGGTAAAAAATTTTCATATAAGAACATATATAAATATATAAACATATATAATTATATAAAAAATATGTCCATATAAAAATTGCCCATATATAATCATATATAATTGTATAGAAAAGTTATATATGATTATAAGTATATTGAATATTGTATAATATAATTGCAATTTTACTTTTTGTAACAAAAAACAATGCAAAAATTATTTTTTAAATTATTTTTCCTGTATACATATACAGATACAGATTATACAAGAGAAAAAAACATATATGAACATATCTTATAGGAAGACCCGGGGGAAAAAACAAGGAATGTCAGTTTTATACTTTTTGAGTAAAATGAATTTTAAAGTTTATTATTTTCCTTATACCCGAATGTTCTACCTTCATTTTTTCACTCATTTTTTCACTGATTACTACAGTTTTTAATCCAAGATGTAGATCACTTTGTACTGTTTATAGTATCTCTTAAACGCTACAAAATGACGACTATATCTCATTTTTAATAAAACTGATATTTCTTGTTTTTCCCCCGGGTCTTCATATATAATTATATATATTTATAAATATTTTTATATGAACAATTTTTTACTGGGGTGCGTGTGTTGTGTGTGTGTGTCTTAAACTATAAATGTATATATTTTTGTGATGTGCACACGCTGCATTTGGATAACGCACATGATATACTACAAATAAATAGACTGGAGGAAGCGGAAGTGGTGGGCACTTAAATTATACAGGTGCTCACAGAGTTCCACAAATTTATCCAACACCGTCCCCCTATCATAATCCACAACTAGCATTCTTACCTCCCAGTGCACAGGTAAGTAGATACTTATACTGAAAGTCATCTTCATGAATCACGCATGCTTTTTATCAGTAAGTTAGATATCGCGATGTACGCGATTCACACGCACACATACATAAACACATATGACACATACATACATACATACACGCACACATTTACACACATATACACACACGAAGTTTTTGTAATCGTTACACAGTTAGAATCGTGTGTATGTGCAGGAGCTGAAAACGCCACTATCGTTGAAATCCACCAGTGCGATGACAACTCGATTTGGCGACTTGACTTTAGGATCTCCGACTCCAGTAAGAAATACAGAAACTAGTTTTACGCAAAATTCCGACTCTGAATCACAAGTGGCAAAGATCAACGCCGTATTCCCAACAGTTTCGGACACACACATTCGTCTTTTACTAAAGAAGTAAGTTCTTTATCATGCAAATTATTTATTAGCAAAGATTTTCCATCTGAAGTTTCGAAACACTCGTGCTGTTTGACATTTTTTAATCGACATTAACATTAGTATTAATATTAACATTAACATGGAATGTAAAAACTATCATACGTACAAGAAATATTTGATTCTTCAAATTGTTTAAATTCAATTAATCCGAGCTCCCTGTCCATTTTCTTAAATTAGCACTATATCAGGCTTGGTGCTAAGTCGACAGCCGAATGTCTTTCAGATACCATAACAGAGCAGCTTTGGTCATGAGTGCTCTCCAAGTGGAAAAGAATCCTCTTTGTGCCCCAGGACCGTGTACACCTGTGGGAGTGCATTCAAATTATGCAATCCCGAGATGGCGACTACCGGCTCATTCTATACATGCAGCATTAACATTGAGTCCGCCTCGCGGAGTTCGGCCAGCCCCTAACTCCCCAAAAATGAAACTTAGGTTTAACCCAAATATTCATAGTTTCAGTCTCTTTCACCCAGTCTGGATGCTAGATGTTGATATCGTATTTTGTGATAGTTCCATGGAAGTATACCAGTCAAGGAGCACTGCCTTTTTTTGCATTGTTATAACTGTCTGGTATATTTCACGCATACACACGACATTATGTAGCGGTAGCATGTATGGAATCATAGATTTCCTTCAACTATATTTAGACATTAAGTACTAGAGATGCAATTGTTTATATATAGATTGGCCGATCTTCAAAATAATTTATTGTGCACGGTAGCAACATTATATATAAGTAGTTTAATAGGTTCTTATTATTAATCTTGTTGTTTATTTTATTATATTTATTATATACACATTATTATATTTTTATCGCTTTTAAGAAATTTAAAAAAAGATATTCTGTCTCATTAATCAATAATATTAAATTTTATGATATCTGTTATTTAGATTTTCTTTTATCTTTCAGTTTCTTCCTGGTTTGCAATAACATAGATGTTGGATAATATGAAATTTATGCTATCTAGAATAGGTTGGTTTTTGTTCCATATTATTCATGTTTTATTTTTGTTTAATGGCACAAATTAAAGCTTACATTGTTAATTAGATGTCATTGTTATGTCAGTTGTATTGTTAAAAGATTTTTAATGGAATAAAAGAGTTTTTACATCTTTATAAAATATATATTTGTATATATCAGGGTTGAGTAAGTTAATTTTTTTTTAACTAAATTAAGTTGAAATTAATAGCTTATAAAATTAATTTAGTTGCGTTAAAAGTTACATAAACAAAACTAACTTACTTAAAACTTACAAAACTAAACATAACTAACTTACTTAAAAGTTACGTTAAGATTAAATTAAGTTAAATTAAAAGTTAATTTTGAAAAACATTATTTATATTAAATTAGAATGTCGTAATTTTTTAAAGTTAGATCATTCAAAACAATTATAATATGGATTAGCAAATAAATTTAATATTCTATTTATAAATTAAATTTATATGAAATAACAAAGAAATATTGTTTTTATGTGGGAATTTTTTTAATAATTTTTTTTTCTTTTATACAGATAAATGTTTAACTTAATAAAGAAGTTAATAAGTTAAAGTTAGTATCTTTTTTAAAAATAACTAGTTTAAGTTAAAAATTAACTCATTTAAAAAATTAACTAAGTTAAGTTAAAAGTTATTAACTCTTTAACTTTAACTATTAACTATTTAACTTTTAACTTTTTAACTAGTTACTACACAATCCTGGTATATATACATAGCTATATATATATATATAGATAGATAGATAGATAGATAAATATAAGGTTGGGAAGAGTAACGCGTTACTTGTAACGCCGTTATTGTTACCGTTACTTTTTTATAGTAATGATTTAGTAATAACGATATAAAAAATTTCATTTTTTCATAACGGCAACGCCAGGGTTGGGAAAGTCACTTGAAAAGTAACGTAACGAGTAAAAGTAACGCGTTACTTTCGCGTTACTTTTATTTGACGTTTTTGCAATGAGTAGCAAGTAACGGTAACGAATTACTTTTCAGAAGTAACTTTCCCAATCCTAGCGTTACCATTACTATTATGAAAAAATGTAACATCATTACCAAATCATGTAAAAAAGTAAAAGTAATGCTGACGGCATTACAAGTACTTCGTTACTTCCTAACTTTAATAAATATATTAGCAATATTTTTTTCAAATATGACATTTAAACATTGTTCCATAAATGCATAACGAAAAAAGAAACTCATTTATTCTAAAATGAGATAAAATTTCAGCATGATAGTATGTGCATGTGTATTGTATCCTAAAATGTTCGTGTAGGATAGCTCGTTACAAAGAAAAAGAAAATTTTATGAATATTTTTAGATATCAATCACATGTACATATTATAAATAATGTTGATTATTAATTTTTTATGTGTTATTAATTTACCAAGTTATGATGTACGGTCGGGAGCATTAATGTCCAATCCAATACACATTCACAAAAAGACTTTACCTACGATTCATCGGCTCTTTCCATTCTTTTATAAACTAAAATAATTAATCTATATTATTAATAGTGTAAACAACAAGATATGTTTCTTAAATAATATAGAGAAATTTGTTCATTGAATGCGCGCACACTGGGCGGCACATATTAATGCTATATACACGAATCACATTTAAATAAGATTATATTAGATTATCATTGTTTAGTAATGAGCTATAATTTGGATACTATGTTAAAAAATATATTAAATCCATATGATATGCAATGCATTATGTTTGTATGTTGTGTACATAGCAGTAACATAATTATATTAAACATTTATATGTTTGGAATGTATGTACAGGTACCTGAAGAATATATTTCCAAAAGTGGACGAAACAATATTGCTGGATGTGCTAGAACAGAGTGATAATAATGTGCAAAAGGCATCTGAAAAATTAATTGATTTAGGATATGAAAAACGAAATCCTACTCTTCCTGCCAGAGCTTTAGCAAAAAAAAAAGAAGAGGAACAGGTAATAAATTTTTTATTGTACAACATATAATACACATATAACATTGTTATATATAAAAAATTCTATAGGTACATGATGAGCCAACCATACCTACACCTCCTCCACGCATAAGAAGCTTAGAAGAAAAAAATAAATGTATGTATTCTGCCGTTCAGATTTCTATTTTCTTTTTATGTCTGGTGATAAGTATACTATAAGAAGAAAATATTGCAGTGAAAACACGTTTAATGGAAAAATATAAGAATTTACCAGATCGAGTCGTAATGCTTGCTATGGATAGTGTAGATTATGATGAAGAAAAAGCAATACATATATTAGATGTAGTAATGGCAGAAGAAGCTCGACCACTATGTACTTCTAGCAGCCAAAGGTAATGTTTCATTTTTTAACAGTATGTAAGAAATTGTAAATATATATATTTACAATAATATATATTTAATATATTTAATATAATATATAATATAATATATAATTAATATATTTCTATTAATTTTCTCTCATGAATTACGTGAAATATTGTAGCAGTAGAAGCGACGAACGGAAAGATAGTTCGCTAGTGACAGAAGCTATAAAATTAACTGCTTCTCCAATTAAAAAGATAAATAAAGATATGGAGATTGAGAAGTTGAAACGGTCCAAAAATAAGACTGAGATACCGAAGTAAGATATTTGTATAAAATCATATTTTTTAAGCTACATTATTATCTTGATAATACTCATCTATTGTGAACTTGTTTATATGTGTTCTTAGATATATATCTATTAATAATAAATCTTTATATAATAAAATATGTTGTATTAGAGTTTCACGTGGAACTAGTACTACAGAAGATAAAGAATATAAATCCCCATATTTAACAAAACCAGTGGGATCAAACTCGGATTTAGCAAAGGGAGCGAATAATGATCTGCTATTGTATGTTGAAAAGAATATTATTTGATGATTACTTTTCTTATATCATACCTTTATAAACATTAAGTAAACCAAAATTATAGGCCGGATTATGCGCCATGGTCGGGGCCGGATCCAAATTTACTGACCAAGCAACCATTTTTAACATCACTCGCAAAGGGACACGATGCAAGTTTAGTTTCTACTCATAATTGTCTTGCTAAAGGTTCCCAGTCCGAATTACGAAAAGGACCGTTAAGAGGATTGGCCCAAGGCTCCATTTATTCGCAAAGGAACATAGCCAATACAGAGAGTCGTGGTAAATGAAATATGTGCAATTGTTTTTTTCTTGATATTTTTGCGTTTATTAAATAATTAGATATTAAATCCTAATTTTTAGTGGCAATTGTACAACTGTCCATCTTGAGGCCATTACAGGTGAAAAAATTTTAGTCGTAATCGTAAGACCGTAATCAAATCGACTAATCACAGTCAAACATTCTCACAATGTAATAAAAATGTAATAAAAATTGACTGTCCTTTTTGGATTGGGACGGCTTCTATAACTGCATCATAAGAAGAAGCAGAACCTCCTTCCCTCGAGGAGGTTTCTATCTGGATCAATCGATTCTTTTAACGCGTGGTATGTGGCTCATTATCTAGAGCCGGATATCTATCGGATATCTATTTGAGGATTGAAAAGAAGAAGAAGAAGAAGAAATGTTTGACTGTGACGGGTTGATTTCTTTACGACCTTACGGTTACGACTAAAACTTTTTTACGTGCAATGGCCTTTAAGGATGCTATAATTTAATTTTTAATATTGTTTATATTATTGATTTGCAATTATAAAAAATCTAATTTTCATTATTTCTTGTATAATTTAATAAAAATTTATATTTTATATTAATAGTTTATATATATTTATCATTGTCTTACTAAATGATAAATATATTGGTTGTTATTTTAGATTATATTATTAATTTATTATATTAAATCATAATAACTGAGTTAATTTCTCTTGGAAATTTAATTTATATTTATTGCATGAGCCGTTTATATATAGAAACTAAATGGACAAAAAGTTTTATCAAACATAATCTATTTTGATAAGATGCAGACGCATAAAGTGCGATGCATCTTGATCTTGCCAAAAATTTTCAAACTTAGCTTATCTATTATCTATTAACTATTAAAGTAAACAATTCATATATATAAATGCAATCGGCCCGTGCTGTAGATTTATGTCAGCAGATGAAAGTAAATAAGACTTATAAATTTAAAAAATGTGACAGTTTGTACAGTAAATGCAAGTAAAAGTGGACATACATATATTAATCATAGCTCATAAAACGGCGACGACAATGAACTAGCGAAACGGCTGTGTGCATCGAATCACTTTAATAATTTTTTTTGTTCACATACCAAGATATATAGAATTGCTTGACGTTTTTCGCATTTTGAACACAATAACTAATTATATATTTATACTAGTTTTCTGATTTCTGAAACACTGATTATATCGTCCAAATTCTTTGATACATAGGATATATTTTACATTTAAAAAATCATGTACAATGTCACACGAAATAACTAGCGTATACATTTATAACATTTATTTAATTTGCGATATTACGCGAACAAACAGCAAGTGATTGAAAAAAAGAAAGAGACAGTTAATGCAGAGAAAGAAAAAATTAGAGATTATTTGCATGATTGTTCACAAAGTTACCCAGTTCAGATTTATAATCTGCTTGGTTGTCTTTTTGCAAAAGTTTATTTTCCACGCTTCTACTTATAATGAAATTGATAATATTAATTTTTCTTAATCTGATCTTTGTTTTAGTATTGTCAATATGATGCGGCTCTTTATAAAGTGTTCCCATGTACTTTTTTTGAATTGTAGACTTTGGATCAATTTTTCTTGTACAAAAAGGTTGAGGTACTCATATATCTTCCGAATTATTGATGATTGAAAATGAAGAGCTTTCCAAAATCTAACCAAGTGAAGCAAATATATTTTAATTAAGTTTAAGTAGATCTTTGATAGAATTTTAATTTGCGACTTAGTTGCAATATATAATATTAAAGATTGAAAAATTGCGATTAATTCACTATTCATTTTGACAATCTTGTTTGACGATGCATGTAAAATAAAAACATAGCAAAAATCTTGTGCATGATCGACACAACATTCTCATTTTGCGCATGTGACATTTTTTATTAGAGATTCTACATTAGAATCAAAGTGGAGATTGAAGAAAATTTATAACAAGGACATGTGAATGGTCCCAATAAATTTACAATTACAATACGGACATTCCACTATAATACTTTGTGTTATGTACTACGCCTTTCTCAATTCTTTCTTTAAAATTTCTTCCTAATGTTATTTGCATATAAAAAGCAGAGTTATTAAAATAAAAACATTAATGTAATAGATATGACAAATTACTGATCACTTAGAGTTACTATTTCATCGGAAGATGCACTACTTTCTTAACGTAAATCTAGAAATCTAAACAAAATAAACATAAAAAATAATTTACAAATTCGATTATGTATTATACAAAGTTTCAATCGTTCCGAAATATAAGATGCTTTGTAAATATGTGTTAATAGTATAAATTGTTTATCAAGACAACTAAAGCAAATTATATATATGTCTGTATTTCATCCCACACAGCATACGATATTGCGATATCCACTAGATATCCGAGGGATATCTCAATAACCGTAGGATCTCTATGGGATCGCATTATGTCCAATTGGACATGTGGATCACTCTGGGATATCCTCAGGATAAAGTGTGCTGTGTGGGATATATGTCAGTTTATAATGTAGATTCGTGATCTTTTTCTAAACACAATTGCACATTAAATAACAGTTTAATTCTCAGCAAGATATTAATATTTTTTAAACTTTATGACGTGCGTGCGTGCGTGCGTGCGTGCGTGTGTGTGTATATATGAGGATAGTCTGAAAAGTTTTGAGCCTCAACATGAAGATGGCGTTATTCGTCAAAACCATTCTGGTACTACAATCGTATATGCTTTGAAAGATACCTGTGAAAATTCCAGCCATTTTGGATGCTCAGTTGTTTGACAGTCGTTTGTGTCAGTCGATGTCAGTGTTTTTGTAAAAATGGAAAAAATCGTATATCGTGCCGTGATTAAACCCACATAGCACACTTTATCCTGAGGATATCCCAGAGTGATCCGGATATCTAAGTGGACATAATGCGATCTCATGGAGATCCTACGGTTATTGAGATATATAATTGGACATATTGCGATCCCTCGGATATCTAGTCGATATCGCAATATCGTGTGCTGTGTGGGAATTCTTGCATTTGAAAGGCAATACGCCTGCGCAAATTAAAGCCGAGTTGCACGCTGTTTACGGGAACTCTACCCAATCATTTGCCACCGTGAAAAGATGGGCAGCTGAATTTAAACGTGGTCGTATCAGCTTGGCTAATGATGAGCGTTCGGGACGGCCAATAACTGCGACCACCACCGATAACATCGAAAAAGTTCACCCAATGGTACTGGACGACCGTCGAATCAAGGTTAGAGAGATAGCAGAGGCTGTGGGCATATCGAAAGAACGCGTTTGTCATATAGGGTGCATTCGTTTACGCATTGGCTGCCGCAGATGTATCATTTTAGCCTTGTTGTTCACCGAATGTTAAACAAGGATAAAATGATACACCTGCGGCAGCCAATTGCGTAAATGAATGCACCCATAGCCGCTTTCGCACCCTTCAATCATTTTGATGTAAACTGATGTAAATCACTTAATACTAACCTAACGTTGAGAAAA
>NJRP01000868.1:0-16639 GCA_003063835.1 Aphaenogaster floridana
TTTTTGAACGGATTTTGAGTGCGCTTTGAACGCTATAAAACTGCATTTTTCCTGCGCTGGTCTTACGCGCTTATAAACGCTTTTTATAGTAGATTTTCAAAGCGCTTTTAAAGCGGTAATATGCTTTTAAAGCGCTAAAGAAGCGCTGAATTCCTGCACCTGCAGTAGCGCTTTCAAAACGCTTTTCAGGCGCTGTTGTGCTACATGGGTACTTGGGTTTTTTCAAGGTACAAAGACATTACGTACCACTTAGGTTTTATTTGTCTTCAATTAAAGATACTACCACTTGCGTTTTTTCGAGGTTAACATAAAATACTTTTTATATAACAACTTTTACATACACTGCACGTGTACTTAGCGCTTTTTTTACCTTTTTTTAAAAAGGTCATTTTGCTATTCAAATAACAAAGCATCGCGCAGATAAAAAGAAATAATTTTGAAACAAAAGAAGTAAGTTCAATATTATATTATAACGAAAATATTAAAAAAATAAATATGATGAAACTACGCAATATTATAAATACGCAAAATGTAGGATATTTTTTTACATTTAATATAATTTTTCTGAGATGTAAGAAAAATTCCTATTTATCATTTTATCTCTAACGTAAGGAATAATGAATAGATATAGTCTAGAAATTTTGGTATCCAAAATTGGTACCATTTAGTATTCAAGCTGGTTTATTATACCTTCCTATTGGGAATATAACTCGAATTATTGGCTAAATAATCCAGCTTTAAGGGGGCATACGCACCTAGAAGGGTAAAAAAATCGATTTTTAAAACATATTTTTAAAGTTTGATGTTTTAAGAATGTTCTTTAAAATTGCCAAAAAAGCGTAGCAATAAGGGTAAACAATTTTGCATGAAACTTTGATAACCAATACCGCTTGTTTAAAACAGGCCATTAGAAATAGGAGTTTGGTTTCTGTCTTCTAGAGGTCGACTTGTCACTCGCGCGTTGCCTATCACATACATAAGACGTAAAGACAAGCGGATCCTTGATTTGGTATGATAAACAAATTAGTATTAACCCTCCGATTGAATACGTTTTTTCGACACCTTTCCACTAAATACGTGAACTTTATGCGTCCGACGCTATTTTTCTCACTTTAGAGTAATTTAAAATATCTAAAAAAAATTCGTGGAACATCTGTTTACATGATTTCATAGTCATTTTGATCCAAATTATTAATTAAATATTTTATTTTTAATGATTTCTGAACACTAATGAAGGAAAGACTCGGACACCAACGACCCACGTATTCAGACGAAGGGTTAAGAACTATTCAATTTTCGAATCCAGGACACAGAACGATATAATATTATATCATATGTATCTTCTTGTTTTCCCGTGATTTTGTATTATTTGCTATTATTATTTTTCATATAATAGGTATATAGTCTGTAATTTATGTGATAAAGTTACCATAAAATTCTTAGAACTCGTTGAAACTAGTGATCGTTATTTATGTTTTTACTTTTACTTATGTCAATGTTATTAATTGTTTTTATATTTTGATATAATAATGACTGTTGTAATATGTCATTTTCATATGTTAACAATTTGATGAATATGTAGAATAAAACCAATAATAAAATCCGTTATCCATAGAAAGCATATGTTATCGTCTTACAATTAATGTAATCCCATCAGCACAAAACATTGCAGTAGCATTGCAGCAATGTTTCAACAATGTTGTTATGTTGCTGCAATGTTGCTGCAATGTTGCTGCAACTTCTGTGCTGTATGGGATATTACTTAAGAATTATTTATGCAAGAAACGTTTATAGTACATGTTTCTATATTCTAATATATTGGTATAACATACTTGTAGAAACATCTAGTAAGATAACTGGGTTTTGAATATGTTGCACAATATTCAAATTTATTTAAATTCGCGTGACCTTCCCAAGTAACGGTAACAGGTATAAACATCTAGATTACTCTTTTAATAAATATTATATTTTATTTTTGCAATTAAAAGTTATATTAGTTCAAATAAAATTTTTATATATTATTATTTTTTTACACGTATAACTGTAATTTTTTAAACAATAATAAGACCGCGTAATGTATAATAAAAATTAAAATTGAAAAGGGCCTAAACGGTTATAGCTGAATCTTATTGTTAGTGCTCAATAATATTTTATGTGTAAATTTAATATCACAATATTAAATTGATAATCAATTTAATAATATTGCTAACAAGCATCATATAAGATTCCCTCTTCCCATCCCATCCCGAAAACTGTAAAGAATATGTTGTGAAAAATATTACCTCAGCCAGGATTTGAACCTGGACCTCTCTACAATCCATGCTGGCGTCGTAGCCAGTTCGACCATCGAGGCATGTGATAATATTTATTGCAACAACCATTCTTTACATTCTTTACAGTTTTCGGGATGGGATGAGAGGGGGGAATCTTATAGATGCTTGTTAGCATTATTATTATTATGATTATCAATTTATTATTGCGATATTACTATTTCTGGTTCAATTCAAAATTCTGCGTTTCAAGACCGACATTAATCGGCGCGCAGTTTGTTGAACTAGAATATTCACACATAAAATATTATTCAGCACTAAGATCCAGATATGACCGTTTAAGCTCTTCTCAATTTTAATTTATAATTTTTTATTCATTTTAATTATGTTCTATTTAAATCACGTTATATTCTTTTTCTAATTATGTTTTTTCTTATTTATTATTTTGGTCTTTTTTAAAATCTTTACAATCTAAATGTTTTCATCAATCTTGGTCAATCGTATTTAGAATTCGTCCATCTGCCGTCTCGTATAAGATATGAACTATTAGACAGTTAATATCGATGCATCGATTCAGTCATTAAGAGAATAATCATATCATTAGTTTCAGATTACAATTGAGTAATTCAAGAAAGTTGTCCAATTACGTTTTGTAAAAGAAACAAGTAAATAATGCATGTTATAAAACTGTTCATCATCATCTCAGCATATTTCGTAGCCGTGTGTAAGTTAATTTACATATAACAAAATAAATATTCTATCTAAATTTAAGTAACAAAAATTAACAAGCAAACTTATAAAGTGATACATGAATTCCAAAATTGTAATATAATATCCCAGTCTAGTAGCACAGTGCATTGGCTCTACATTGGCTAAACATTGGTTATGTTGGAAGTGCATTGGCCGACATTTCCCAATATAAAGCCAATATTGGTCATAGAATAAATGCAAATGTACTCTTGATGTTGCACGTCAATAATTATATAATATTGGATTTACATATATTAAAAGTGCATTGGCCAAGATTTCTTAATATAATGTAAATATTGATTATAGAATAAATGCAAATGTTACGTGCCAATTATGTAGGAAAATGTTCAGAAATAAATAAATAGAAATACATTTTTTAAACGTTCAAGGAATATAAAGAGTCGATAATTTATTCAGTCAAGGAAATACATAAAGAACGAACGAATCTATTTACGACTGCGACGTTTGTTTTCACGAAGATTACCGATTACCGAAGATCAGTTTCTCGTCAATTTAAACAGTATTTATTCGCGTCACGCACGATACAGAAAATACACAGAAAAATGTCTGTCTCGCTATCTGAACTCGTTTCGTCAAACTCAGAACTCTTTAATCTAATAACTCTTAACTCTTTATCTCGTTGCTTAACTCTTTGTCTCTGACTCTTTTAGTGATCGCTTTACCGTGGCTCTCTGCGGACTGCTCCAAAAATCCGTCACGCGTAAAGCCTGGTTTAGGGAGGCTATAACCGTTAACTTATGTTGGAACCGGTGAAGTTCAACAATCCGGTGAAATCCTATTGTTGAACTTTACCGGTTCCGCCATAAGTTAACGGTTAGGTTACAGCCTCCGTAAACCAGGCTTAACTCTGACACCGCGCGCATGCTCTCGCGGACCCGATCGCGATAGTTGGATACGATCGATTATCGACCGGAGATATACTCTACACTCGGCCATTCTGCAAGCACGTTCGCCCTCGAATGTGTCATTTAAAATTTTCATCATCATCTTCGGAGAGATCATTATCACTCCCATTGATCCATAGCTTCATAAAATCGGTTGAAGTCGTCGTCTGGATAGGACCCTCGCATTCGCCAATCTTCCAAACTGTGTATCGCTGATTACGCATAACTCTAGTGATCTCATACGGTCCCAAATACTTGTCAGCGAGCTTCATCCCTGGGCCCCGCTGAGTACGCTTAATAGCTACCAGTTCTCCTTCGCGACAGTCTTGGGCTTTTTTCCTGCTCCTGTCAAAAAGTCGCTTGTTTTCCTGCTGCATCTATACAATATTCTTCCTCGCTTCGAATCGCAGTTCCTCTCAAGCATCCTGAAAAAACTCCAGCTGTTTTTTTTCTAATATCTCTTTGATCTCCGGATTATCCTTTAGTCACGGATGTATTCCAAAAAGCACACGGAAGGGAGATGTTCCGATATATGAGGTGCAGCATTCAAGTATTGCTGCGCGATATCAACATACTTGTATCACTCGTGTGGTTTCGGAGCCGCCAATTTGGTTAACAATAGTATAAGTATTAAGAATAAGACCGATGATATTACACAAATATAAATATGAGAAATGCCATTTTCGGTCGCGGCGGTTCTTGGTGCCTAATAATAATTATTTTTGTGAATATTCCTGCTCATGCGAACTGCGCGCCACATATTCGTCGATCTTGAAACACAGTTACATGAAACCGGAATAATTAATTTACATATTAAATTGACGAGCAATTTAATAATTTTTGATGCTCACTAGCATTTATAAGATCCTTAGCGCGAGACTGAACATATAAAGGACAATGTTTTTGAACCCGCGCGAAGCGCGGGCGAAAAAGCTAGTACCTACTCTGATATAAATAGGCACTTTCAACCATTTTTTATTTAACTTTGTAATTAAAAATTAACATAATAATGCGATATTCTCATTGCTTAAAAATTAATTTATTAATAACCTATAATAAATTTCCTAACTATTTTTTTAACTAATTACTTTATTCGTAATAAACTTTTATTTCTAACGATATTAAAAATCACTAAAATAATAAATATCACTCATAAAATTAATCTTCATAAATTGTATACATATAATTAGGTAATTACAAGTTTTTATTATTTTTCTAGATATATTGATATATATGAATAGATTAATAAATATGAATAGAAGCAGCCATACGAAACTTGATTATTCCGTGATAGTACTATACAAATACATAGAAGTGATAGTAGTTGGTGCACCTATACTTTTATTTATTACGTAAGTTGAATTTTCTTAACATACCGGCTTATAATTTCATAATTAATTAATTTATACAAATAATTAATTCGTTATAGTTACGTGAGATGTATATCAAAACAAGAAACCGACAATGCAATATTAATAATAATGGACTCCTATCATATTGCTTTATTAAAATTATTTATTAAAACAATGTATTATTCATTAAAATTTTATATATGAAGGAAATTATTAGTTGTTTTTATACAGGGTGATTGGTGACGAATGTGCATAACTGTGGGAACTTATAACAGAGATTTGTCTGACAAAAAAACCATATAATCATGAGTCCGATTCTTTCATAGCTCGCTTGACCGTTTTAGTCGTACAAGAAGGCTAAGGAGAAGAAGCAGACCGTATTTGGTAACGTGTTTATTCTTAAATATACATTACCTGTTTATAATAAATGTTCAAAAATACCACCTTCGGCCTCAATACACATTGCAGCTCGTTTGTGAATCGCGCGAGTAGCTCGCTTCGGTTCGTTTTGTTTGTCCCTAATGACTGTTGCAGTATCCGCAATGCGAACGAGCAATGCCTGTCGTATTTCTACCTTTCTCGTAGACCAGCGCTTTTATCCACCCCCACACACACAATAATCTAATGGGTTTAGGTTTGGAGATTTGGGTGGCCAATCAATGTTTTGGTTTCCTGCACCTTTACGATCGATCCATCGGCCAGGGAAATGACCATCGAGCAGTCATAACTTCGTAACTGTTTAGAATCGGACTCATATTTATATGGCTTTTTTTACTCAGACAGACCTCTGCTATAAGCTCTCACAGTTATGCACATTCGTCACCAATTACCCTGTATTTATCATCAATTGTGATACCATTAATAGTCGATATTTTGAAACTTTTTTTTATTTTAATATATTTATCTTCAATGATCTATTGATAATATACATATATATGGAATATGTATTCATATAAGTTATTTACACATATAAGTTATATTTAACTATATGTGTTTATGCATCAGGTACATTTATACAAGCTTTAGACCAGAACGTATAACATTTGACGTAAATGGGCAACCAGCGGGAGCTAGTTTCGACAGAACACACATAGTATAACGAAAAATAGGTAACGTGATTAACATAGACAGTACGCAGTATATCTGTTATTGACGAATGTACAATTATCGCGTTATGGTAAACTGAGTGAATGTGCACACTTTGCAAGTTTAACATAAAACTAAAACGCTTCTAAAACCAAATTTTGAATTTGAACGACTTAATTCTTTATTTTCTTCATCATATATTGTTTACTATACTGTTTTAAAAATAATATACAATTTTTATCTACATTGACAAAATGTTTCGATTATACCAATAGAAATATATAAAAATGCATTTTAGTCATATCAAACAGAATTCCAGGTTATCTCGATATTTTATAGTTAGGAAGTTTACTATAAATATCTGGGTCGTACTATTCCAGTTAAATATCTACTAGATTTCCAATTCATGCAATCAGATTTTTTCCTGTTCGTGTTATTTTGTGATTATCTCATCATATATACAGAGTGCGTCACAGAATCGTAATAGTTAATATATATATTATACTTTTAATGGTAGAAAAAAATAGTATAAGAAAAAATTCGAATACTACTTTCTTGTGAAGTAAATCTTGATGGGACAAAGATGCATCAGAAAAATAAAGTATTTTTCTAGTGTCTCGTTGCACCTACAAAAAATTTTCATAGTATTTGTTAAGCCATTCGACTTTCTCTTACACTATTTTTTCCTATCATTAAAAGTGCAATAGATATCAACTGTTACGGTTCCATGACGCCCTTTGTATAGTTAATATATTTTAATTATTTCTTATATTGTGCCATGCCTTCGAAAGATGATACAAAATGCATTTGATAAAATTTATTTATATATATTTTATTGTTAATTGTTAATTGCTACTTTCTTTTCTAAAATAATATTCTTTTCAAGATCGAATTAATTTTAAAACTGATACTTCTACTAGGATTTTATGTAATCTTTCAAAATTCTTTATATTTTATCATTAATAATTATTCATAAATCATAATTTTTACAATTGATTTTTTTTTCAGTGGCTACACGTTATAACCAAACGTAGAATTTTATTATTATTAATCGTGGCTTGACTGATGTATAATTTTACTATGATGACAACTTTCGAAGTGAATTTCGAGCATAGGCAATTATTATTTCTTGTTATTTCTTCTTATTGTGTATGCGATAACTAAATGACTGGCTTAAATGTATATAAATCTGAGATTTTAAATTAATCAATTTAAAAGTATATCAAGTTTGAATTTAAGATTTATTATTCTACAAATAAATGTTTGATTAAACTTATTAAATTTATAAAATTTATTAAAATTGGTTACATAAATAATAAACACACACAATATGTTTATAAATATGTAACTCGAAAGAGTATATCAAATAAAACACGAAATCTTAAATTTAGTTAATTTGGTAAACTATATATATATTTTTTGAGATATAATCTAAGATTTATATAAATAAGTTACATATTTTTTACATAGCTTTCATCTAAAGCGTTCATTAACGATTTAAATTTATTTTAACTCTCTATAAATAAATTTTGGATTTGAAATAAAAGAACTTGTGGATTTAATACTTCTAAAGCTAAGAACTTAGAATTTTGCCTAAAATGTAAACAAACTATAACATTTATTTTAATTCTCAAATCTAAAATTCACATCTATAAAAAATATTTCAGTAAAAAGGAAATATTTTGTCAAATATCCTGGTGAAAAAAATTCTCATAATATCTCATAATAATTTTAAGAATTTGTTATGATTTTAATTTAGGAAGATTTCAGAAAAAATATCTTAAACTTTTTCAGATTTTATAAGCCTTCTTCAGAAATTATGGAATGAGAAATCTTAAAAATCTTAGAATATTTCAGAATTTACATATACATATATGTATATGAAGAATTTTAGAAAAAATTTAGACTCTCTCTCAGCAGTTCTGAAAAGTATTAATTTGTATAAAAAATCTGAGAAATTTTCTAAAAAGTTATAAAATTATACGAAAATTCTGAAAAATTCTTATATATAAATTTGTATACAAATTCTGAAAAATTATATAAAGAATTCTAAGAAAAATTTTCACCAGGGTATAGCTTCAGTTATTTGTGGATTGAAAAGTTGGAATTATAATATACGATATTGTAATGTAAAAATATCAAATAAAAAAAAAATATATTATATAGTTTTAATAATCCTGATCATATGCTCCATGGTTTACGATTCCATAATTATCACAGATAGCTGACAAAAAAGGCATCAGTGATTTGGACTCGAAATTTTTATTCTTTAGTTTTAAATAAGTTTAAAAATGTAAAAAGGTACACATAGATTTCCTACCAATTCAATCTAATAAACAATAATAAGATTAAGACCGATGAAATTAAACAAATATATGAGAAACGCCAATATCGGTCGCGCGGCGGATCTTGGTGCCTAATAATAATTATTTTGTGAATTTTCCTACTCATGCGAACTGCGCGCCGCATATTCGTCGGTCTTGAAACACAATTCTTACATGAAACCGGAATAATTAATTCACATATTAAATTGACAAGCAATTTAATAATTTGATGCTAACTTCTTCTTTCTTCTTCTTCTTAGTCCAACATCGTAAACAATGTGTAATGATCACACCATGGTGCTCCATATGGTGATTGTCTTGGCAAAGGTACTCTCAGTGGTTTGCCATTGCCTTCCGAGAGGTGGGGATCAAATTAAGAATTTGATATATTCTGGGTGGATTTGAACCTGGATCTTTGGCACAGAAAGCTGACGCGCAATTCTTACGCCAAAATTCCCACAGATGATGCTAACAAGCACCTATAAAATCCTCCGTTTCGTTAACTTTAATATGGTGTTAGAATTTGGAAGTGTTTAATCCAAGGGCACAACCGATTCAGGTCCGATTTTATTGTATAGACGCGCATAAAGGATAAGTGGAAAGAAAAAGCCTGTATAAAGTATGAATCATCGAGTTCCACACTTGAATTGCGATTGCAATTGTGACGTTACGAATATCAAATTGACTTTCAAGATTCATCTATTAAATTGCTTCACTGGTTTCGACATGGTGTTATCAGCAAAGATTATATAATACGGATCTCGACACGGGCAATGATCATTCGTGTCTAGGCCGTTCATCGTAAAGTCGAGATAATAGCAGGTCGATTCTGCGTGAGCAAATAGTGCGTGTCAGAGATATCTTCGAGTTTTTAATTGATCGACAACTCGGCAAAAGTGAGGCGGGCAATAACGAACATGAAGATCAAGACATTCTTAATCACTGTGACTGTGATCTTATTCATTATCGGTAATTGCATAATAGCAGATATACAGATACATATTATAGATTATTATAGATTATAATTAATTAGTATATTAAGTTAACAGGTTATACATATGAGAAATATCAATTTGCAAGGAAAATTTCCAAATTTGTGCGACATGCATTAACAATAAAATACTTTAATTCTTAGTAAAAGAATTGATTTGTAGTAAAACATTTTTGTGTTGAACTTTTATTAAAATTTTACAGAAGATTCAATGTTAATTACTTTAACTATGCTTTGAATTAAGATTCTATTAAAGCAAACTTTGGAATGCTTCCAAATTAAAATTTAAAATTTACCTTAAGTTTATCATTCAACAATCTTATATAAATATAAATATAATATACATCTAAAACAATAAAATTATGATCAAGGAACATATTTGAAATTAACAGACAATAAAAAAGTAACAATAAATTGATTAATATGAATTGCGTAGAGAAAATTACTCTTCTCCACATTACTCATACGTCATGCTGTCAATGTACGTTCTTCATATGGTATTATTCACTTGTTGGCATTTATCATAATTGTGTTACTACGCCGTGTTGATGCTAAACTAGAGATTCTTATTGAAAATAATATACAGGGTGTTTATTTGAAAAGTTTCCACCTCAATATCTTTTAAAGTAAGCGTTGTACGAAAAATTTTTCAAACAATAGTTGCAGGATTTCGAGGGGTACAGTTATCAAAAAATGAATAGTTTACGAGATATTTTATATTTCATGTCAAAATATGCCAGAATAAAATATGAAATATCTCGTAAACTATTAATTTTTTGATAGCTTTACTTTAATATGTCAAATAACTGGAGGAATTATATTATATTTAAAAAATCATGTAATTCTTTTAAAAAAACAAAGATCACCATGAAATTTCAGGAACACCTCCACCTAGAAAAAACATGTGTCCATTACAAGATGTCCCCCTCGAAATCCTGCAACTTTTGTTTGAAAAATTTTTCATACAACGCTTACTTTAAAAGATATTGAAGTGGAAACTTTTCAAATAAACACCCTGTATAAAAATTAATTCAAAATGCGTTAAGCAAATTTTACGTTGCGCAAATAATTTAAAAAAAAAAAGTTTGTACCAACTTAGCTCTTTCGGAATCAAATTTATTAAAAATTGCAGAGCTATATCGATACAATCTCGAAATAATTATTGGGAAAAATTGTCCCTCATTATGGCATCGTCACAAAGACATGAATAAATTGAATACAAGATCCTCTTATGAGTTATTTATACTATATGTATATTAACAATAAAAAACTATTTGCAAAGTTAGAAAATATTAACATATAAAGCTGCTGCAGTCTGACCTATCGCGCGGTGTAAATCGCGAATGTAATGGAGGCGTGGTTTTGTAGAGATTGCGGGTGATCTAGTTGTCATATTTAATCGAATCAAACGGCATTATATTTTGGAAACTTTCTCCAATAGAATAAATTAGAATAAAAAACACCCGGTAAAAATTATCAAAATTACGGCAAAAAATACAAAAAATCAAAGAAGTAGTGTTTTTTTATTGCTATAAAATGTAAATAAATAACAGTATATAGTTAACTATATTCAGTTCTGTAGAAAATTTAAAGCTGTTTAATTTTAAAAAATAAATCTCGATATCTCGATATCTTTGTTCGTTCTCGAGTTATCCCTTCAAAACCGTTAAAAAACATAGTTTTAAGAAAATCACGTTTAAAGTTTTGATATAGTTTCTCAGGGTGAAATACGTACGCAAATTCGCAATTTCGAAACATATCTGGCTAAATGTTGGAAAAATTTTGTGCTTGAGAGAAATTGTTAATAGTAAGTGTGTGTCTATAAGTATAAAATATTATACTTACAGACACAGACGGTCGTAAAACAAGAGGACGAAGGAGCCCTGAGTTAAGTCCCGATTTGCTGAAGGGTATGTAATATCATATTCAAACTTTATCATTATATATTTCTATTATTATTACTTTTACGTTTTACTATTATTAATATTCAGGATTGGGAAAATCACTTTATATAGAAGTAATTAGTTACAGTTACAGTTTCTTCTTTAAAAAAGTAACTAGTTACCATTATAAGTTACCGACTCTAAAAAGTAACATGTTACAGTTACTCAAAAAGTAACGAGTCGTTACTTTTCAGTTATTAATCTGTTAATTTTTCGTAATGTTTATGCGCGCGCATTACTATTTTAAATACAAGAATTTTACATTTCTAAAAATTTCTTATTAAATTATTTTACTTATTATACTAAACATATTAGGTTATATGCTATATTATTTTATATATAGTAAATCACAATTATTTTAAAAATTAAAAATAAAATATATTTAATATATAAACTGAATTAGTAAAAATAATTTTTAATAAATTAATATATACACTTGAATCAAAATTATGGGATTAATACTTTTCAATTTTAAAAAGTTTTCCAAATTCAGTTATAAATGTGCAAAAAATCATCGTAAATCAATAAGTCTGGGGCTTGTTTTAAAGAGAAAAGTTTCAACTTTAATGTTTATATAATAGTTATCGAAAATAATTTATCATTAAGCACTCCTTTCTGCTGAACGTAGCCCATATGTTGATGAATAAGTTTGAAATATATAAAGTAACTGTAAAAGTAACTATTAAATTCTAGTAACTATAATTACTAGTTATAAAAAAATGCAACCAAGTTAAGTTACAGTTATAGATGGAAAGAAAAGAACGAAGTTAAGTTACAGTTACAGAGAAAAAGTAACTCTATCTGTAACTTCGTTACAAGTAATGAGTGACTTCCTAATCCTGTTAATATTATACATTGTATTTAAATACCTCTATTAATATTAAATATTATATACATACAAATTTTATTATTATATATTTTTACTATTATTACGTCTGTGTTTCACTATTGGGCTTTGCTATCATGTGTAGATCAGCGCGCTATTGCCGGGCGAGATTTAACCGAGGCAACGGTTGGAGGTGACACTCAATCGCGCCCCATTCTTCATTTCGTTATTGTTTTCCCGCCCCCCCTCCCTCCCGCCACTAGGACCGTGTCAGTTGCGTGCAGCGACCAATTCATTAGTAATCCTATTAATAAGTCTGGTAGTTTTAATATAGACGATTGTAGGAGAAATATACAGTCTTCATTACGGAAATCTGGTTTCCTGCTTCTATGATTGGAGGAAAGAGAAAAAAATCCTACTGTTTCCTATTTCGAAAGCTGATATTTTATTTGTCGTATGACAAATTTTTCAAGCGTGTTAATTGTCTACAAAATAGAGAATTTTTAGAGAAGAACTTCTCTAGTCTTATCCAATCAAACTACGCGTTGGAAATTGAGGATTACGAATTGGAGAATAAAAATCAACCAATCAAAATGAAACAGATTAAAATTAAACTTATGATTGGATTCGAATTCTAATCTTCAGTTCTCAATCCTTCAACCCCCAATCTCAAATACAAACTTCAGACACAGTGTGAATCTTATTAGTTTCATATCTCTATTAGTTTTATTTAGCGTTTGTAAGTCGTAGAATTACATCACCAAAAGTTGACAAATTGGATCTTAGGATCTTATTAGCGTGGTACTGTAGCCCCCTACCTGAGGCTGGATATCCAACAGGGAGTAGCGAAGAAGAAGAAGAAGAAGAAAGTTGACAAATGATGGTCACGACCCATACAGCACAGATCATTGCAACTACATTGCAACAACTTTGCAACGTTGCAAATTGCAATGCAATATTACGAAGACATTGCAGAGATATATAGATTCGCAATATCCCAGCACACTTCTCGCAACATGATATTAATATTTCTGAAACATTGCAAAAAATTGTAATTCTATAATTTAATATAAAAATGCATTTTAGTAATCAAATGTACACGAAAGATGTTAGAAATTATAATAAATAATTAATTTTATACAGGGTGTTGAAAAAAAAAGGGTAAAATATTTTAAGGGGATTTAGTATACCCAAAAACAAGTCGAAAAGTTTTAATAAACATGGGTCCGCAAATAAGCCGCTTTTGAGATATTTTTATTTTTTTGTTTTTGATATTTTTATTTTTATTCTTTTTATATTTTTACTTTTTATTATTTTTATAATTTTTATTTTATGCTTTAAAATTTTATTTTTATTATAATTTCTTTTTTGCGGAGATGCAGGATCTGCATAAACATGGAAGGAGGGCATTTTGAGCATCTTCTCTAATAAAATAAGGTAAAACACCAGCTGTTATTTTTTGCATAAATTATAATAAAAATTAAAATTAAAGTTAAACAAAATAAAAATTATAAAAATATTAAAAAATAAAAATAAAAATATCAAAAACAAAAAATAAAAATATCTCAAAAACGGCTCATTTGCGGACCCATGTTTATTAAGACTTTTCGACTTGTTTTTGGGCATACTAAATCTCCTTAAAATATTTTATCCTTTTTTTCAACACCCTGTATATTAGAAAATTATTTTATTCTACCAAACGGTCTTAAATTGCTCTCTGAATGATGAAACTCATAAATAAGCAAGGATATTTCTCGATATTTAATATAAGTTTTCTGAGATCTAAGAAATTCTTATTTTTAGTTTCATATCTAACGTAAGGAATAATGAACAGATTGTCTAGAAATTTTGGTAACCAAAATTGGTACCATTTGATATCCAAGCTCGTTTGACTCTAACAACCAATACCGTTTAGTTAAATCTGCTCATAAGAAATAAGAATTTAGTTTCTGTCTTCTAGAGGTCGACTTGACACTCACACGTTGTCTAGCACATACATAAAACGTAAAGACAAGCGGCTCCTTGATTTGGTATGATAAACAAATATTATTAACATCTCAATTTTCGAATCCAGAATCCTACACATAACGACATAATATTATAACATATGTATCTTCTTATTTTTCCGTGATTTTGTATTATTTGCTATTATTATTTTTCATATATAAAATAGGTATATAGTCTGTAATCTATGTCATGAAGTTGCCATAAAATTCTTAGAACTCGTTGAAACTGATGATCGTTATTTACGTTTTTACTTTTACTTATGTCAATGTTAGTAATTGTAATGTTTTTAAATTTCGCTGTAAGAGTGTTGTAAAATCCAATTTTCATATGTTAACAGTTTGATGGATATGTACAATAAAACTAATAATAAAATCCGTTATCCCCCATAGAGAGCATAATTACAATTAATGTAATATTTCTCAAAAATTATTTATGGTTTATAATACATGTTTCCCTAATCGTATATCATTAATGTACTTATAGAAAAATCTAGTGAGATAACTGGGTTTTGAATATATTGCACAATATTTAAATTTATTTTAATTTGCATAACCTTTCCAAGTATAATAACAATAACGGATAGTTTAAACATCCCGATCAATCTTTCAATAAATATTATAATGACGTTTTATTTTTTTAATTAGCAGTTATATTAGTTCAAATAAAATTATAATATATTGTTATTATTTTTTTACGTATAATTGTGATTTTTTATTCATTTTAATTATCATATTTCAAATCACGTTATATTTCTTTTCTAATTATGCTTTTTCTTATTTATTATTTTGATTTTTTCTTTAAGAAGATCCTACAATCGTCTATTTTACCGACATTTTTTAATTAAAGTAATCTTTTAATTGGCTTTATGGAAATGCAAAACTCTTATACAAAATTAAAGTACGCACGAAAATCTACAGCGTTCGGTCGACTTGATATCAAGAACAAAGAAAAAATAAAAAATTTTATTTATTTTTGGTTAGGTTGACGACAATATTTGCTTAGATACGAAAATTCTACAATAAATATATACAAAATGAGACCGCAGCACGCTGTAGGAACAACATGTAAGAATAATATCATGCAATTGGAACTAAGATTGAAAGCCTAATATGAAAAATTATTTTAAATAAAATTTTGTGCGTATGTATGCGTGCAATATTGATGTAGTAGTATATGTTAATAGTGATGTATCGATGTTTCATAAATCGTATGTATGTATTGTAAATCGGTCGGTAAAGTCGGTTCTCGCGTCAGAGTTCGGTCTTCACTATAGGATCCCCTTAATGTTTACAATAAATATTTCTGTCAATTTTGATCGATCTTCTTTAAAATTCGTCCGTCTGTCGTCTCGTATAAGATATGAACTGTTAGACAGATGCATTCAGTTAATACTGATGCATCGATTCAGGGGCTCGATTCTTGAATTCATTCGCAAGAGAAACGTATGCGCAAATTCAACTTTTACAGAAAAGTTGCAAGTTGATTGGCTATTGCATGATTTTTAGCCAATCAACTTGTAGATTTTCTGTAAGGGCAGAATTTGCGCATACGTTTCTCTTGCGAATGACTTCAAGAATCGAGCCCCAGTCATTGATAAAAATCAAATCATTAGTTTTAGATATTGCGATATAATTACGATTGTGTAATTCAAGAAAGTTGTCCAGTTACGTTTCGTACAAAAAACCAAGTAAAAAATGCATATTATACCAAAATTACTGTTCTTCATCATCGGAACATATGCAACCGAGCGTAAGCTAATTTACATATAACAAAATCAATACTCTATTTAAATAAAAGTAACAAAAATAACAAATAACAAAAAACAATTATAAAATAATAAGTAAATTCTAATATAATATATGTATAAATGTATACTCTTTTTTATAATTCCAATAGATAGTGTAACCGTAAAAACATTTTAATGAGAAAAGTGGATGTTCTGTATTATATATTATTATGAAACATATTATATAATCGTAGTATAATTTATACAAAATATCGAAAAGCACAGAGTAAAACAGACGAATTATACATATAATTATTTATTTTATAATTTGGTGCATTCCTATTTAAATATCTAGTACTTGCCGAGGGGTCAACCACTAAGTACATCATGTGTACACCAGATTTCAAGATTGCAAGATTTCAGAAGATTTTGCCAGATTTCAATAGTTCTTTGTAATCT
>NJRP01000869.1:3646-21137 GCA_003063835.1 Aphaenogaster floridana
TGAAGTCTTTGTTAAAGCAAAGAATACTTTATTTCGCGAGAAAGTCGCTGCTTTACCAAAACACAACATTTAAAGCAGTAAATTGTTGATAAATTGAAGTCTTTGTTAAAGCAAAGTTAAAGCAATACTCAAAATAGCTGCTATATTTTCGAACCTTTTTTTGTTAATAACTTTTTAACGAACAACGACCGACGGCTAAAATTTTTGGAATGTTGTTCTGGGTCATGACCTTGACAATATATGTCAAGGTCAAGGTCATCGGAGAATGCTCCGTTATTGTAAATAATTACCCTTTTTTTATCCTTTTATTCTATCTTGTAATTTATACTATTTTTGTAATTTATATTATAATTGTAAATTATAAGAGAGTTTTTGGAGGAAACGCCAGTGTTTACAGCTTTAAATGTAATTTGCCGAATTTTTAAAATTAATTTCTAAATTTTACAGCGCTATTTATATTTATGGCAGTTACGCTAGAGTGCTAATTTACAGCTTGTGTTTTCTTACATATTATACATGGAATCATAAAAACTAGTATTATACAGGATGTTTCCTAAGTAAGTACAAAATATTTGTAAGGGATATTCCGTGGCTTATTTTAGCAAGAAAAGGTTCTATACTTCGTTTTAAAAAAATACCGAGTGTCAAAGTTGTGAAAAAAAATATAAAAATTTCGAAAATATGGAAAACGTTTAAAGATATTTTATTCAAATCTGGCATGCGTACATGTGGTTTAAGAACCATTTTCCAGTATTGATTAAACATTTTTTAAATTTTTTGTTGAATTGTTACATTGTTCAATTTTTTACCTTAACTCGAAAGCGGTTAATCGATTCAAAATAAGACAAGAGGCAGTTTTTGTAAAGTTTTAGTTTGGGATTTTTTTAAAAATTATTAAACTTGGAAAAAGACTGGTGTACCATTTTCTTATTAAAAAAACTTAATATGATTACTCGTACGCACGCTCCTAGTGGATTTAAAAATGTTTCATCGGTATTAAAAAATGATTCTTAATACCACACGTAGGTACGCATATCAAATTTGAATAAAATATCTTTAAACGTTTTCCAGATTTTCGAAATTTTCATATTTTTTTCACAACTTTGACACCTTGTATTTTAAAACAAAGCAGTTTAGGGCATACGTTTATAGGACCTTTTCTTCCTAAAATAAGCCACGGAATATCCCCTTCAATTTTTTGTACTTACTTAGGAAACACTCTGTATCTTATATTATATGCATAAAATCAAATTAATCGCACAAACGAAGTAATATTAAAGTAATTTTTAAAAAACAAAATAAACAGCCTGCGAAAAACGTAAATATCTTATCAATATTCATTGGACGCGACTTTACACATTAATTGTTGTCTTTTAATCAATATATTCCTTGGATTTCGCTTAGTCAAATAAATCAAGTACACACGTTTCTGCATAACTGAAATTAAGCATGACTTCGCTGTAATTTAATACGTATCGCTTTCTACTCCACGGAAACATCTGGCATGCACGTAATACTATACTTTACGCATACAGAATTATTACCGCTTCACGAGGATCATATTGTACTTATTAGAATAACGCTATCTTTATTCACCTGTAACATTATTTTGGCCGCTTTATTCGATCTGATTCAAATATTTATTTGTAAATTAATTACATTAATTCGTTGAAGCTGGCAAATTTTGTGTTTATAGCGAACAGCGAACTGTTCGAGTGATTCTAACGAAACGTTCTATCGCTTAAAATGCTACAACACTCCTAGATTTACTTAACGCGCAACAGGCGCTTTCATTCGTTTAAAGACGACGTCGTGCTGGCTCTGACAACGACGGGCACAGTCAAGGTGTGGACGCTTTTGGGACACGAGAATCGGAACAGCGAGCCTCTGTACGAACACGAAAGCAAACAGATCCGCTGCTTGAATGCGCTCGCGATGACTTGCTGCCCCTATAACCAGAGAACAGTGCTGATTGTATGCTCCAAATATTGGCAGGTAATTATTCTGTTACTCCTATATCACTAAATATATATAAGGTGAGTTATTTTAATCGACGCAGGCAAGTATCTCGAAAAATATGGAAGATACGGAAAAATGATAAAACTTTCAGATAAAAGTTGTATGGCCTAAAGAGGGACATATAATTCCGATGTGAGTCATGTCGTAGATGTCGTCGTTTTCAAGAAATTTTAAAGGCGACTAATTTCTTAAATGGAACTTAATTTTTTTCTTGAGATAAAAATTGTAGATTTTGTCGAGACCAAAATTTGTCTTTTACATAAGCCGTTCCGGAGATATGAAGCTTCAAAGTTTACAATATCTATATATATATCAAATAAATGTATGTATGTTTGTATGTATGTATGTATGTTTGTCCGCTATGCAAAACTACAGTTTTCAATGTAGAACCACCAATTTTGGTATACTTTCTCATGATACTCTAACTTAGACCGTAGACGGTCTTTTGAAGGCCTGGGAGCCCGGGATCAAGAGGCCCCTATATAAAGGAGGATGTTAAAAATTGGCCACTTTTGGCCTAGAAGGGACACCTAAATTACCTATTGGAAATTGTTTGGGGGACCTTCTAGAAACAGAAAATAACAATTATTTATCCACCAGGTTTGGGGAAAGTTATGAAAATCGGGATTTACTATTGATTGCTGAAATAGTCATATGAATGTTTTCTAAGCTTTGTACCATTTAAAATAAAATCGATTGCATATTTATGTGCTAAAAGGTGAGTAGTAAATGTAGAAAATGTGAATTTTCACATAACATACAGAGTGTCTGAGAAGTCTCGGGTCCCTTAAATATCTGAAGTGTCTTCCCATTAAGTATTTTTTAAGTTATGAGGCTTGAAAGATACAGCCCGCATTAGTGTGCACGTATGTTCGTGCGTGCGCGCACGCGCGCGTGCAAATGTATAGTTTTTAATGTAGAACCACCAAATTTGATATACTTTCTCATGATACTCTAACTTAGACCGTAGACGATTTTTGGAAGGGGTCGGAGCCCGAGGTCAAGGGGCCCCCATATAAAGTTTTCAGAAAAAGGTTCATTTTTACCTCTTTTTTTCGGATAAACTATTCGTGAAAAAAACACCATCTATGGTCCAAAAAATCACCGCGCGAAGCGCGGGCTAAAAAGTTGAACTTAAATATAAAGGACTGGCTTTTGATATAAAATATAAAATATCTGGTAAACTATTCATTTTTTAATAACTGTACCTTAATACTTTTGTGCACAGAATAGTGGGATGAATAAATTGATGTCAGAAAAACACATGGTTGTGCTTTTAAAAAAAATTATACAATTTGCAATATGCAATTATATATATATATATTTTTGAAAACCAACCATGTGTTTTCCTTGCACCAATTGATTCATCTCAGTATTCTATGCATAAAAATATTAGGGTACCATTATCAAGAAATGAATGGTTTACGAGATATTTTATATTTTGTCAAAATATTGTAAATTTTGAAGCTTCATATCTCTGGAACGGCTTATGCAAAAGACAATTTTTGGTGTTTTGAAAACATCTTGGACGAGATCTACAACTTTTATCTCAAGGAAAAAATTAAGTTCCATTTAAGAAATTAGTCGCCTTTAAAATTTCTTGAAAACGACGACATCTACGACATGACTCACATCGGAATCGTAGGTCTGTTTTTTATAGCTGAACTGACTGCACTAGTTCAGAGTTTATCTTTTTTCTTCCAATGTGGAGTAAAAAAGATAAACTTTGAACTAGTGCAGCCAGTTCAGCTATAAAGAACAGATCCCGTATGTCCCCCTTTAGGCCATACAACTTTTGTATGAAACATTTTTCCATTTCTTCCATATTTTTCGAGATATTTGTCTGTGTCGATTAAAATGACTCACTCTGTATAATTGGAAAATTTTTATTACAAAAATATCAGATTAAATAGAATAGAATTTCGGTGTCGGAATGTGTCCTTTTCTCAGGACACTTTATATTGATTGGCATCTGCAATGAAAAGCAGCGTTGATACTGTAATATATTATATATTATTGGAATAATTTTATAGATATTTGATGCCGGTGATTTCTCGGTTCTTTGCTCGATAACGGCCCCACGTGGCGAACGTTGGATGGCAGGTGATTTCTTGGCCGCCGATAGGGTCATCCTGTGGAGCGATGAAGGTCATGGATATTTATATAAGCTTCCAGCAAAGTACGTACCCGTTTAGCATAACGTACGATAAATTTCTTCGGTAAACGCCACTGATTGTCAAATATATTCTAAATAATATTTTTTTAAACACTTTGGTTTTCTTCTCCCTGGCTGGTAATAACGTTGCTTAACGAACGAATAATTCTTTTTTTTACATCTTGAATTTAATATTTGCGATTGAGTGACATTATGTAACAATTCGATCGAAATACTCGAATATTGAATCTTATTGATTGGCACATCCCTTTATTGCTTCTAGGATTCTGGTACAACTTGACAGGTAGTTTATTTCCGCGTATATATAAGTATTCAAATTCTTTTGCAAATAATATCTAATAATATTTTTGTGTGAAAAAAGTTATATTAATAGTTTAATAGCATGGTTATGGTTACTAAAGCGCACTTTATTGACCTGTAAAGCAGTTCATAGCGATTAACAAATGCTGAAATAGCGATCTAAATACTTAATCGTAATTAACGTGATACATCTTTGAGAAATGATTTCACAGATGTTTCACAGCTGTTATTTTAATCTTTAATCTTTAATATTTTATGTATATGTAAATAATATGTGACATCAAAAAGTATCGCCAAAATCATTCTGACTTTCTAGCATAATTGTTAGGCGCATTAACTCGGAAAGTTCTCCACTTTCAATTATAGGGCTGAATGCTGTAGAAGCACTTGCTGGCAATGCACACATTTTATATTTTATTTTTTATCTCGTTTGTAATCATTTATCATGCGCCTACATATTCGGAGTCACGTTACTAAAATTTGTTTACTAAAATTCTGCTACATTCAATAACCCGATTTCATGAAATAAAAAATAACGCATTTTTTGTCTTCATATAGTTATTCCACTTGACTTCTATTTGAGACTGAATAAAGATACTTCGAATGTAATTATTAACAAGTTGACATCGGGAGATTAACGAGTAGTATTACTTGAATAATGATTAAACTTGAACGATGATTAAAATATTAATAAATCAAATTTTTTGCGCTGTATTTTATTCTTTCATGTGGAAGTAATTATAAAGTTCCTTTTTTGGGGAACTTCGCGGGATTCGGGATAGTTCAGCGTTCGGCTGAACATAGTACACTCCCAGAACACAATTTTCGTACATGCACATGAATTAACAATTAACACAATGATCCATTTGACGGTGATGTCTTTTTCATATTATTCACATCTACTGCATTCTACGCGGGATCTGGTGTTCTTCTAGCAAGCTGAAGGGCAAGGCTCTCAGCAGGTAACCCGCATTAAATCACTTGTACATGTTCTCCATACTATTCTCTCTTCTAATCTTTATTTTCCTGTTCTCTTTATGTTATTCATTTTTGCCATTATTCTTCTTCACTTCTTGTATTCGTAAACACAATGATTCGCTTTTATTCATCCTTCTTTGGTACAAGGTGATGTGATAAACTTAGCTTTTATTCATCCTTCTTTGGTACAAGGTGATGTGATAAACTCAGCAGCGTTGATTCGTGTTGATGTCACTAGTAAACAATGCAAATGCATCAAATTTCATATTTCATTCTAATGAATTTTATTAGTTTATTACACATTACGAATTACGTGCATTATCAATGACACCCAAACACACGATGGTACTTTTATCTTTTCTCATTTTCTCATATTTATAACGAATGTCAGGAATTCTCATTGGCGTTTACATGCAAGCTCGTATACGTTTGTATGCATTTATATACGTCCTGTTGTACACGAGACACGCGTTTAATCCATCATAATCATTGACAATCCTTAATCGCAGTTTAAACAGATAATATAGACAAGGTGAAAATGTAAAGATACGCGAAAGAAGGTAAATGCGAGGAAGAATTATGTATTACCATATTTCATTACTTATGTTCTCACATTCTTTGCTTTAAGTTGCTTTGCACTGTTATTATTATTAACTGTGCGATTATTATTAATGTAACAGACGTGATACAAAGGTAATTCATTGAAGAAAAAGAGCAAAAAATTTCAATATTTAAAAAGTTAATGCTATATTTTAATTCGAAAATAAAAGGACGAAGATATATATTGTATTTTCAAGACTGTTATTTTCTTCTTTCTTTTTAGCACAAGAATAATTTTAACTATTTAAATTTTAAAATATTGATATCAGAATTTGTCGAAGTCTTGACATCAAACTTTTTACAAATATTTCTACCTTTGTGTATCGTTTATAATAATGTGAAAATGCTGTTGCTTCGAAAAGATGTTTACTTGCAGCGTTTGCTTGCTAAACGCTGCAAATAATAGACTGCAAATAGTAAACATAGTCTGCAAATAAACACGCATATTTAAAGTTATTCGATGTTATATGAAGCTTATGCAATGTGGAAAAAATAGTTACTATTTTTGGACACGTTTTCTTGAATATGCGTATCCAGCATATAACATATTTTGATAACTGTGTTGTATTTTGCAGTATTCTCTCAAGTAGGAAAACAATGTCCATGAATAGTATTTAAACTTTTATTTTGTAAAAACGAAAGTAATCACGAATTTTCTTTCCACGGTATACAGTAGCGTTGCGGATAACAAGAACTTTCACACCGCTGGTGCAGAGTATGATCAGCCATATTTGTATTGTACATTAACGCAACCTGGAGATAAGGTGAGAAACATTTTTCCATTGTATAGTAATAATAAGAAATATTTGTGCCTTGATAATTTTATTATAAACGCATCTTTTAATTTAATTTTTATTCTTAATTGTTCAATTCCTCGAATTCTTGACTTCTAAACGTTTTATTCATCTTAAGAAATTTTTTGTTTTAGAAATCTTTGATTCTAATTATCTGTGGTCATAGGATCTTAAAGTTCTTCTTGAATTCCTTGACCCTGCATTTCTCAGTTTCCTCTAATTTCCTTCCACCTAAGTGTTGTTTATATGTTTTCTAACATCCGCGTATTTTTTGTCTTCCATGTTTTAGCCTCTTTCCTGTCCACCGGCCATGCGACTGGTCACCGTGCAGCGTCAGAATAAGACCCTAAAATATCTATTACGCGGAGATAGCGAGGGTGTCGTTATTCTCTGGACAGTGCCAGACATGACGACGCAGCAGCTCGCCCAGATCTGCCAGAATGACGGATCGTCGCCGCCTGCATTGTCACCGACCGTGAAGACGAGTCTCACCGCTGCCTGGGATGCGATGAAGCCACCTCCTGTAGGGGTACTCGATCAGTTGGACACCGGCGATGGTCATGGCATTAAGCTTACCGCTTGCATATACTTGCCGCAGCAGAGTCGGCTGGTCGTCGGTCGTGAGGATGGTAGCATCATCATCGTGCCGGCGACGCAAACTGTAATGCTTCAATTACTTCACGGCAATCATCAGCAGTACGATGGTATCGTATTTTTATCATTTCTCTATGAAATCCATATATTTGAAGTACTGATAATGATGTGAATCTCTCTAAACTATACTTATGTAACAATATTAAATCAATAACAACTCAACACATGATGTAGAACTAATTAAAAAGTTAAGAAGACAAATAAATGATTTAAAATATCTCCATACACTATAACTCACTTCGAATTAATATTAGAATTTTTACGATTTAAATTCTTAATTACCCTTTACATATATTTAGATTGGCCACCACATCAAGTTCTTCTGGGTCACTCGGGACGAGTAAATTGTCTGCTTTATCCTCATGGTGCGGCACCTCGTTACGATCGTACTCATCTCGTTTCCGGTTCCGTGGACTTCGCTGTCTGTCTCTGGGATTTATACGCCGGCACATTGATCCATCGGTTTTGCGTTCATGCTGGCGAAATCACACAACTTATGGTGCCGCCTGATAATTGCAGTGTATGACTATTTGCTTATTTTTATCATAAGAATTTATAATGATGATTAATTTCTAATTGTTTTAGTCGAGTCTTGATCCATAAGAAATATTGCTAAAAATCGATTAAGGATTAATGTATAAAGAGTTATATATTTTTGTTTCCAGCCTAGGATACAGAAATGCGTTTGCAGTGTTGCATCGGATCACAGTGTTACATTGCTCTCATTAGCGGAGAGGAAATGCGTCGTTCTTGCTTCACGACATCTTTTCCCAGTTGTAACTATCAAATGGAGACCACTGGATGATTTCATGATAGTTGGATGTTCGGACGGTGCGGTATACGTCTGGCAAATGGAAACTGGTCATTTGGATCGCGTACTGCACGGTTTGTTTGCTCCACGTTGTTTCACCCTCCCGAGTGTCATTCATACTTTTCTAATTTATCAATTCTTAGGATTCCTCAAATTTTTACTTTTTCAGAGTCTTGGAGATATTCATTGTGCCTTTATATTATTACATTTTTTAAATTGTAAATTTCTTAATGTGTAAAATTCACAGCGAATTATGTTCATTTTCTAGGCATTATTGCAGAAGAGGTGCTCTACGCTTGCGACGAGAACACTATAGCGGCAGCCGGCGGATCCGCCGCCGGCGGTGAGCTAGGACTAGCTAATCCTGCCGTACATTTCTTTAGGTAAATGAAATCTTGCAGCATGGATGGTGAGAATCTTGCGTGTTCTTCAGCGAAGTAAATCATCTGGGATAACGTTCTCCGTTACAGTCCGTCCAATTTTTACTTCTCAGGGGTTTACGCCATCGGAACCTGTCGGCGATCAGACACGCAACGCAAAGAGGACTGCATCAATTGCAACAGCTTCACGGTGGGCACGGTCCCGACCATGGAAATCAGATAAAAGCCAAAGGTTCGCCACTGATGATTCAAGGATTCAGAAGTAACCCGAAGGATCCGGAGAGTCATATCCTATTTTTCGACATTGAAGCGCTGATAGGTATGAGATCTTCAACGTACTACTTTTCCTCTGGAAAAATTGAATTTATTTATTTATAATTTTAATTGAATTTTTATATATATCTATAATTCTTTTTCTCATTATATAACCTCTCATTTCTCAATATAATCTTCTCATTGTATAATAATTTGTGTTATGACATAAATTGCGATAATAATTTAATTTATTTTTCTGCTTCAGTACAATTGCTCAGCGATGAGTATGGTGCCATGTCGCCTGGTTCTTTAGAAGCGCAAGGACTTATCTCTGCCGCCGAATATCAGAAAGTTGCAGCACTCACTCAATCCGCTAGTCCCGATGCGCATAAAAAAATTGTTGGTAAAGATCTTTTTATGTTATTTAAAATTATTAAATTATGATAAAATAATGTTTTAAAATATAACTATTGTAGATAAGAACCACATTTCTCCACAGTTCTATATCCGTTTAAGAATAAGCATTGAAACTATCTCTATTAATGTATCCCTTTGTAGACTTTTTCGGTCGCGTCAAGGATAAGGCGGGTGATGTTGAGCGAATATTGAAGGAGAAGGATCGTCACGGTATCGTGTTTTATTATTGTTACCTGTTTTGCAATTCTATTTATTTTTTTATATATTTCTTATAAAAATTTTTTAGATCACTATGAACTTTAGAAATTCCTATGTATTGATATAAGCTTTACAAGAAAATGTCAATTTTCTCATAATTTATTTTTCTAAAATTCTGAAAATATTTTATTAATTATTTATTTGCATATCTTGTTGATTGACATATAACACATATGATAATGTTGTTCTTCTTTGTCACAAATCTGGATTTGATTTGTGATTGTCCAAATCGAAAGAGATTGTTTGACATGCATTTTATTTGCCAAATGTGCTTTTATAGGCTCGATATATCATATAGAGTTTTATCTTTTCATTGATTTGTTAACCTTCTTTATTCAGTAATCATGTTTTAATTCAAACTTTACATTTCTTTAGCCTAATATCTTAAAGTTTTTGTTTCTCATATTATTGAATCTTTTAAAAAGTCCTTATTTAAAAAATTTATAATTATAAGATTCTCTCAGGAGTATTCTTTTCTTAAATTTAATTCAAACGTAATTGCTTCAAACGTAAGATTTCTCATTTTTCTGTTTTTAGTAAGTTAGAGTAGTATTAATGTTTCTTTATAGACTTTTCTTCACACGGTTCAATCATCTGTGATAGACGTTTTCTTACAATTTGTTTTCGATTATCGTACTATCTAAAGATAAGTTTTTTTTCTTAGGTATATTGGCTAAGATGAAGGAGGGTGCAGAGAATGTGCATACTAAATTACAGGCCAAAGCGGAAAGCGTCGGCCTCAAGCCGTCGACATTTGACGGCAAAGGTTAGACATATGTCTTTGACGATGATAAGTTTTTATAGTTCACAGTTACAGCGTGTTTCGCACGAATTTATTTTATATTCTAAAGTTCCTACTTACACTTTATTTTTGTGTGTAGATAGAAGTCGTAGTTAGTTTTTTTTAAGTACTAAACAGTCATCCTCACTATTTGTCTACATTATGTTCTTAACATTATGTTCTCCATTAGGTTTCTAAACATCAAGTCGGAAGTCATCAAACAAGGAGATGGATATCATTACTATTAAGATAGCTTTAATTTTAAATTAAAATACGCTTGTGAAAACCTTTAAACAGCATTTAATATGTCTTCATAGAATTACCACTTGCTTCTCTTTGATTTATTGTTAGTAATATATGTGTATAGTGTGCCCATTTAAGGATCATATATTAACTATTACTATTATTGTGCGTGTGTATATATGTTTTTAATTATGCTGTTTGATATTGGTGAATATCTTTTAGGAATTTTATTTGATTGATTTTTACCAATATGTTTATGCATTTATTTTTTTGTTGAAGTCTTGTTTTTCAGTTGCGTTTCACCATAGCTGTTCTTGCTGTTTTGCTGAGTATTATTCAAAAATCATTGTAACGTTCATAATTATTCGACTTTTTACAGGCGACAATTGGAGTAACAGTGATGCGGCAAAAAACAATTTGAAACGAAATGGTGCATTCAGTGAGCCAAACGCGACGATGGAAGTAGCACAGTTGCTTTTGAGCCTTCTGCATGCCTGGGGTATGGACCCAGACTTGGACAGAGTTTGCGAGGGAAAGTTGGGCTTACTGCGGCCTATGGTTCCCGTCTCATTCGGGGTACTATCGAAGGGAGGTATGTTTTAATATGAAGTCATAATGTATGTTATTTAAAAATAAACTATATGGTACAATTTACATGTAGTCATTAGCATTGTTCGTTTTGTTCCTTGAGAGTTGCTCGGAGTCGCTCCAATGCACTCCAATACGTTGATTCCGGTCATTCCGATGACATTCCGGTGGCACCAACCAATTGGAGTGCATTGGAGCGACTCCGAGCAGCTCTCAAGAGACAAAACGAACAATGCTTTTATTAAAACATATTTACAGAAGATTTTTTATGTCTAGGATTCATTTACATTACATGTACATAATTTTTTTAAATATAAAATATATTTTTATATTTAAAATAAAATAGTATTAAGAATAATTTTTATATTGTAATGTCAAATAAAAGAAGGTCATATATATTGCAGGTTACATGTCACTGTTATTACCAACTTGGCAGACGCAGCTTGAGCCAGTCGGTGAACCTGCAACTCAATTAGAGCAACGCTTGCCCGCTGAATTAGTTAGGCAGGAGAGACTCACCAGAGCATTCACAGCGAGAGCACACTGGGAATTATCGACTACTTTAACGAGTAACCATTTATTGGCGGTAGTCGCTTTATCGAATACTTTAATGTCGATGAATAATGCAACGTTTGTACCTGAGCAAGAACGAAATCGCAAGATGCATAGGTGAATTAATTTAACGCAAAATAATTAAAGTATTATAAAATAAAATTAAACTACGAAATATAACACTAGAGCGTAGTTAGTTATATATTCCTAATTAATATATTATTACTTCAGTATAGTCGTATAGCATTATAAAAGAGAAATTTAAATCTGAACATATACAAAGATATGAAATAAAGTCTGGAAAATAAATTTTTATGAACAGGCCGGGCAATAGAGGTGCAGTAAACTGGAATAAGACAGAAGAGGAAAATGAGGAAATGTATACGGTACAACAAGCGCAGATCAAGCAGGGTTGGTCCCTCTTGGCTACCTTGCACTGTGTACTGTTGCCTGATAAAGTTGCGGCGCAGGGTGGCGTGAAGACCTTCAAGCGACCGCAAGTGGAGATGATGGCACGAAGGTGGCAACATCAATGTGTGGAGGTTTGTTAAACCATTGAAGATATTCTCAGTTTTAGAATTAATTATTTAAATTATTAATATTTAAATTATCGAGTTATTGAAAATCGTATAATTACCGTTTGCCTAATTTTCGAAATACATCACATAATATTCTTTGATGATATTCTAGATTCGAGAAGCAGCGCAAGCTTTGCTGCTTGCCGAGCTAGGCAGGATGGGCTCAAAAGGTCGCAAAGCGCTTGTCGATAATTGGTCTCAGTATTTGCCGATGTATAGTACTCAGGAGCCGATCGGGCAGCAATCGCAAAGCCAAACTTCGCCTGCGGCCGGAAGTCCAGTGCCACCATCTGAATCACAACCGGAGGAAGAAGATGAAGAAGAGGAATTAGCCGAAGGTGAGCCAATCGGAGAAAATTTCTAAACAAATAGAAAAATAGATGTGTGTGGTAGAAATACATATGCACAAAATAAATTTAAAATCACTAATTTGTAATCTTTCTTTGTAGAGCTAAGTATAGCTAGGAAGCCATCGAGTGTGGCGGAATTGAAGCGAAAGCAAACCACGGCAGTGGTGCTGCTGGGCGTGATAGGGGCTGAATTTGGTCAGGATGTAACTACTACAAACCAAAGAAGGGACAACGAGCAAAGACGGAAGAGCTCGATCGTGGAAGGTTTCGGCATAGGAAATAATAATCTTGCCAGGCATACTAGCATGGCTCTCACTCATTTATTGCACGCACCTCATTCTCCAAAGTTACCGTTGCACACGGCATTACGAAGAGCCGCGATTGATCTTATTGGCAGAGGATTCACCGTATGGGAACCTTATCTTGATGTATCCAAGGTAAGAAATATTCCAAAATAGTTTATTATGATATTTCAACCTTTTTAGATTTACATTTTATTTTGTGCTTCTGCTTAAATAAATTTTGATAAGATAATGATAATAATACATTACACTATTTTATTATACTATCTATTAATAAAACTGCTATAATATTGCTATTACTATAATAAAACATTACTAAACTAAACTTACTATTACTAAACATTACTACGAACAGACTAAAAAAAATTGAATAGACACTAACCATTGCATAAAAGAATTGATTTAAATCTTGTTTTATGTACATTGTATCATATGAATGTGTAAAAAATTCATTACCTATTATTTTTAATAATGGAATTCTTAACATTGTTATTTATCGTAGGTTTTATTAGGCCTATTGGAAATGTGCTGCGATGCGGACAAGTTAGTGCCGAGTCTGACATACGGCCTTCCTCTCACACCGCAAGCCGACACTTGTCGCACGGCACGTCATGCTTTAACGCTGATCGCTACCGCCAGACCAGCTGCCTTTATCACCACGATGGCTCGTGAAGTAGCCAGGTTTAACACTCTTCAACAGAATGCCCAGACCTTAAACGTCAATTTGGGTGCAAGTGTCTTGACTAGGGCGAAGCCAGAGATTCTCAGGATTGTCGAACAACTTATTGACAAGATGCAGAGCGAGATGAGTGATCTTCTCGTGGAGGTATCAATCTAATTTCGTTTTAAGAACAAAGCTAATTATATAAAAAAAAAGAACATTTATTTTACATAATGTTTTATATATTTACAGCAATATGTCTGTGTTTATTAATTTGCATTAATTACGTTTGTAGGTCATGGACATTATTCTACATTGCCTTGATCCAGGTCATTTGAAGATGAAGCCTTTGAATGAAGTATTTCCGGCAGTGTGTAGATTTAATCAAGTAAGTCTTACGTACATAACTAGGATTTTTTATGAATTATTACTATTTGTTATGATTTAATCTTCTAAGCTGACTTATAATTTCATGATTACATTTTTATCGTTTATCAAAATTTTGTCAATATAAAACGATTTTTTATCGTTTTCAATATTTTAGTCTATATTTTACGAGTGTAGACGTTTATAATTTGTTTAAATTTTATATTTATAGGTCAGCCATTGTCCAGCAACACGTAGGATAGCGGTTGGTGGTCGCGGCGGTCAGTTAGCTCTATATGAATTGCGAGGTAACGTCAAATGTCAAACCGTCTCAGCTCACTCAGCACCGGTCACCGCGTTGGCGTTTTCACCGGAAGGGAAATTCCTTGTCAGTTATTCTTGTTCCGAGAATAAATTATGTTTCTGGCAGGTAAGTGTGAAAATCTCACAATGTCTAATTTTTATTTCTTGTTAATATTTATATTTTTTAAATATTTTATTATTATTTAATATTTAATATTTATATTTTAATAAGATGTGTATATTGTGCTCTAATTTGAAAATGATGCATGATCGATTATTTCGTCATTTTTCAGCAAACCAGCAGCGGCATGTTCGGTCTGGGCAATTCGCAGACTCGCTGCGTGAAGTCCTACAGCACTGCGCCCATCAACGACGTAGCTCGATTGAACCCTATGCGCTTGGCACGGCTGATTTGGATCAACAATCGCACGGTCACCTTAATGCTCGCCGACGGCTCGGAAACGCGCTTCAATGTTTGAACGCCACGCAAGATCGGTTTAGAGCTACCAACAACTTCGTTCGACGAGGAAAACAGCTTGTTCGCCATTTAGCGCCGGCTGGATCGATTGAACCTGATTTATACAATGTTCTCGTTTTTTACAGAATACTGAGGATAGTCAATAACAGCAGCAATACTGTTTTCAATGAACACGCTAATTTAATAGCATTTCAAGTTAAAGGACCGTATATATTCACAGTCAGACTGTCTTAAGTACAGATTTAAGATGTCATAAACCAATCACAGTGCATTAGCATTACATTAAGACATTACTTAAGACGGTTTTGAAATAAGAACGGACTAAAGCCGTAATCAGACTAGCGATTGCCGATTGGCGATTAGCGATTGGCGATTACTTTTCAACCAATCAGAGTAAAGCCATCAGTGCCTGCTTTGCTCTGATTGATTGAAAAGTAATCGCCAATCGGCAATCGCTAGTCTGATTGCGGCTTAATGAATACCGTCCAAAGAATGCTATTTTACTGGCAAATTCTTATAGGAGAAAATGCTTAATAAACAGAAAATAAGCGATCCACGTATATGGTTTAAAAAGTATACCAATTTTATATAAGAGAACACTGCATATAAATCAGATTTTAGCGCTAACTATATTTATTAAATTCTTTGTTTATAACATTGAGAGATGGAAATTTTAAGAGCTAATTTTGAGAGTTAGCTAATCGAAGCTGTTGGCGCGTCTTTAGTCGAAATAATTCTCGTGTAAACCAGGAGCGCCGTCGCCGATTTCGGCGCGCTCATTGGTACTTAATTGATAATGCTAGTACTGAATAACCGGATTTTACTGTGTTTCACTGTGTATATCATCGGTATGGTTGTCCAGATCCAATCTCACCTTATATTCTCCTCTTAGATAAAGTCAGGACTAGGCAGCCTTACTTGGCGCTAAACGCGCGCTGAAAGTACGGATCACATCGGCAATAGTTTCTCACGTAACTTGTGCGAGATCATGCAACGCGAATTTGTTCCTGCCAATCCCCCGGAAGTTGCAGCGTCTGTAAGATACATAGTTTGTTGCATAGCTACGAAGTTTTAGTTTTATTAACGATCGGATATTTTGTCATAACTTAGATACTCATACGATAGAGATAAGGATAATTTCCATCTGACTTTGTTAGGCTGCAAAGCCACGGAAGAGAGCATTCTATTGTATTTTTATCCTGTACATATTGCTTGAAAGTATATTGCCACTTCCGGCGGATTAAACTCGCACATTTCGTCGCTTCTATTAATTAATTTCCTGAGGGATCCCTTGAATTGCCAGATTATTCAAGTCCATGGATCCCTTATCATGTGTTTATGAGCCGGACGTTAGATTGCATTATTTTGAGATTGTGCATTTCTTGATTTAAGTAAATAAAATGTGAATAAGAAAAACGGAAGATAGAATAGAACAGAATAGAACAGTATATAGATGTAGCTAAGAATAATGGCGGAAGGCAGTAAAGTTCTCGCGACTGTGTTGCTCGGAGGCTCCGTCATATCTAATACCCGTCACGCTAATTTGACGAATATTCCACGATTGACTAACCGATATTAGTATTTATTTCATCACGTAGGCTAGAGCGAAGTGCGAGAGTGTCCGTTCTTCGAGATCGGTCAACTTGAAGACACTGCATCGCCGTTCTTCTCTCGGATGGAGATTCCCTCTCTCCATCTGCGAGCGACAGAGCGTTGCGTGCGTAGGATACATACACACACACATACGTAGGATTAATTTATGTAATTTTTATTGTACGCGGATTCGCAGTATATCATGCCACACAAACGCGTATCGGGTGTATCGTAAGTCGAACTCGTGCAAATCTTCCTTTCTTTTCCAACTGATTGCGGAAAAAAATGGTTCTAGGATGAACATGTTATTTATTTACTATTCTGTAGTTTAGTTTCTTTGATAGTTTTTTCTCATTTCTGAGATGCGTGACTTCGCGTCAATCTTGCGATTGATGAAGGATGATGATCCCCTTGCCGAGGTTCGAGCCTGGATATCTGAATGACTATCCGGGAATAATCAACAGATCGGCAATGTGTTTGCGTTCTCGATCGATCGCGCTTTCTCTCGTGAGAAGATTAGCAAAAAAAAGTCGAAAGAATATATACGAATATACGTAGCTTTAAATTGTTTACGTATCATAGGGCGATGTGAGATTGTGTGTGTCAGCGGGGATAATTTTGAATCTTTATATTATTTTTGAGAATCAATCTGTTTTTTTAGATATCAAAATTATCATAAAACGGTTTAAAAATACGCTCCTATTGTTGTTATGTATTTAATTGCCGACGAATTCGGCCACTTGCGTGATATATATATTCAATTTTATTAATTTCATATATACAGTTCACAAAAAGTAATTCTTTAGAATCAATAGCCCAAAAAATTCATCTTCCACATAATAATATTTTTTTTGTTTATTTCTGAATATATACACTGGGCAACAAAATTATCGCAACAAAAATTTTCGTCAAAAATTTGCCCAACTTCAAATAAGCATATCTCCGCGAAAAATTGTCATATCTGAAAGATTTTTTTTTCATTTTAAAGGGTGAAGTCTGTACTTTAAGGAACCATTGTTAGATTTTGAATTTAGCCTCCCCCCCTGCCGCCGTT